>JAMAGK010000001.1:0-157797 GCA_023626135.1 Talaromyces sp. R2412
ACCTCACTTTTTTGTAAATTTAAACTTATTCGTTGTAAAAAATTATTTTTCCTGCGGGTACCCCGCATGAATATAATTAGAGTTAAGCTTTTTTTTTTTTTTTTTTTTTTCAGAATACAAGTCTTCATTACTGAAAATTAGAGAACCATGGCAGCAGTCGATTCCTTCACTCTCAATTCCGGCAATAAAATCCCTGCTGTCGGATTCGGAACATGGAAATCACCGCCTGGTCAAGCAGCAGCGGCAGTTGAAGCTGCTTTCGAAGCAGGATATAGACACTTTGTACGGTTTAGGTTAATTTAACAACCTGAAATATTCGAGCTGACCGTAATTCATACAGGACTGCGCCCCTTTATGTACGTTATTTCCATTTCCAAGTAACTTGGGGATTCTGTTGATCAATTAATGCCACCACAGACGGAAATGAGGCAGAGATTGGACAAGTTTTCAAAACCACAAAGATTCCCCGTTCCGAATATTTTGTTACTACGAAATTGTATATTATCCAAGTCCAAAGCCTACGGGGAAAGAAAGCTAATACAGATATCTGAGGGAAACAGGTGGTCCTCAGACCATCGACGCGTCACGTCGGCTCTTGAGAAGTCACTATCGGACTTATGTTTAGAATACGTCGATCTATACCTCATGCATTGGCCTGTAACACTGGACCCGACGCCTAACGATGCAGAATACGGCAAGGAAAACCGCAAGGTACACGCCACCGGATGGGATTTCCGAAATACATGGCGTGAAATGGAAGCACTACTCGCGACAGGAAAAGTTAAAGCCATCGGAGTAGCCAACTTCTCTACCGTCAACCTTGAGAAACTACTGCAAACTGCCAAGATTGTGCCGGCTGTTAACCAAACCGAAATCCAGCCGCTGCTGCCTCAGGATAAATTACATGCGTATTGCAAAGAAAAGGGAATTCATCAGACTGCATTTGGACCACTTGGTGGATCAGTGAGTACCCTGCATCAAAATGCCATCATCAAAAAGATAGCTGACACCCGAAACACGTCAACGGGGAATGTCATGCTCAGCTGGGGTGTGCAAAAGGGCTGGAGTGTCATTCCAAAGAGTGTAACACCTTCACGAATTAAGCAAAACCTGGTTGGGAATTTCACATTGTCTGAAGACGAGATGAAAAGCATGGAATCATTGGCGAAACCAACAGGGAAGAGATTCAACCGCCCGGATTGGGGGACGACGATCTTTCATGATGACGCTGCGGTAGACTTGGAAGATTAGACAAGCTCTTTTTAAATTCCAATGTTCGTTATAGATTCCATATCAGAATTTGAGTGTTTTAATTCAATTAGTTTTCCTGAACGGGGTAAAACGATCGCAGGGCTTTCATTATAATATGCTGAAATCTGGAAAATACTAAACCAATATCGGAACCCTGTTCAAAGGAATGAGGGCGGCAACTATAAATCTTAAATATTTTTAAGTTTAAGGAGAAAGAAACGAGAGACATCCCCATTGATTTCACTCAAGTATATGTACACAGTCACAAGTTGTTCCATAGCACAGTCCTACTCCATTCCCATCAATCCAGTCATATTGGTAAAGCCAAAATTCAGATCGGAGAATAAGAAAAAGTCATCAGGAGTCGTTTGCGACCCAGGAACTTGCGACTGGACCGGATATCCCAGCTGCTCTTGTGATATTTGCATCCCTCCAGCGGACGTGATAGTGTTCTGTTCGGTCTGCAATTGGCCACTTGCCCCATGTGCAGCTGTACTGCGTAGATGATCTACCGTAATCCCCACAGACGAAGCACAGTCATACAATTTACGGCCCAGGCCAACTTTCATCCGCTGAATCGGGTGCTGGGCAATGCATGGTGTCACTTGGAACAGAGCCAAGACCTGCTCAACCAGAGCGAAATCACTCGATGGTTCGATGCCAAGCTGGTCATGATAGTTTTTGCAGATTTCCAGCAAGAAGTTACCGGCAAAGGCAATCATTATATGAAAATAATGCGGAACGCCGACCAGATTGCTCTGGAGTGTTGTGTCGGATAAAATCATATCAAAAATGGTAACGGCAGCGTCGTGCGCCATTATCGCAGCTGTCAACGAATGCGAGGGAATTTTTTGTCCCTGTAGATTTCGAAAGACATGATGTCCGAGATACAATTTGCTGAACTGATAGTGCAGCTCCAGACCTTTTCGTGGGAATTCAGCAATTTGAGGATTCGGCTGGAATAAAGTCGAGAACTTGCTGAACCACCGGTCCAGCTGACGTGAATAGTTGGTAATTTGACTAAAGAGCACCTGTGGCATTTGGGAGTCGAAATCCGACCCCAGGGTATCTCGAATCTCGCTCATTATTAGCAGTAGGGAAACCTGGGATAGTATACGGATGTCGTCCTGTGTTGTCTCCGGATGATGAATATAAGATTCCCAGTCAGCTGTGACTGCCTTGTCACCTCGGAGAAGGGAGTCTCGGTTGTGTAAGATGGAAAGATGTTGATCGCAGATAAATAGCAGATACCATAGCCGGAGGCGATCTGTCATTTTGAAGGGAGTTCCAGCCAGCCCTGTTTGATTTTCCGCTGCCGGAGACTCATCAATACGGTGAAGGCGAATATCCGCTGCTCGCCGGATAGCGTCACTTGAGAGGATTCGAGAGGCATCTGGCAGCCAGAAAGATGCAACGGACAGTGCTCGAATGTAGTTCACGTCGCGCTTCTCGAACATAGACCGCGACACCAGGGGGCGGAGTTCTCTATTGCAAGTTTCGTATAATTGCGAGTTTTGCATATCATGAAAAGCAGACACGGTACAGATTGCTGCGAATAACACAGGTGATTGCGATCGAAGTTTCTGGATGTCATTTTGGCCCACTGCAATGCCATAGAGATAGTGGTCCAGACGAGAAAAGTATCGTTCCAGGAGGCTCTCTGCCACTGTAATACTAATAATGGATTTGCTGACGAGGTCTTCCTGCCACACATCGGGACGCTTTCGACTTTGCTGGGAGCTACCAGATGGGCGCCGACCAATTTTTGCCATCGTTAAGAACGTGTCGATTGGAGCGTGAGCAGCAGATGGCGACTCCGGTGGAGAGACCTCACAGTCATCATTTTCATCGCTAATTTCAGCTTGGCGGCCATTGGCAGTGTGATGAGCTGTCTGCGCAGAATTCGCAGAGCTGGTGCTTATTAGAGGGTCTGGCAATTCCAGCTCTAAATGCTCACAGATTGTTGTCAGAGTTTTGTGGATATTTTGGACGTCTGTCTTGAGATTATCGGTATTTCTGTCTCGGTCAGATTTATGCAATTCTTTTCTTCAATTTATATTGGAGAGAGAAAGATGACTACTGACTTGGTATCCTCAAGTAGTGACTGCAAACTGCGATTCAATACACACGACAAGGACCGCCGCCGGCAACGTGTACAAGGCGGTCCACTCGATGGCATATCACATTTGATCTAGTCGAAACTTTCAGCTGAATACTGTGACTGAATCTATTTCCTTCGGCCTACTCACCTTGTTCTTGCGGCAGGCCGCACAGGCAGTGATTTTACGGGTGATGCCGGGCAGGGCATCAAACACGATGGAATCTCCAGTGCTCTCCCGGCCTGGCATCGGCGTAGCAGCCGGATAAGTATCTCCCTGATTAGTGATACTAGTTCTCTTGTCATTATTGCCCTGTGCTGTTGGGGTGCTCGACTGCACGAAGCGATTGATGAACGAGGACGAGTCGATCTGTGGGGCTTCAGCATCTGCATCGGCCTGCCGCCGCTGAGACGGTCGTGGACGCTTGGCTGGCATTTCAAATGAGCTGTTCGCTAGAAGATTTTGAACTCATGGTGAAACACAAAGGAGCAAAGTGCTCGGGGGACCAGCGATGTGGACATGAAAGGCAATGAATTCGGACTTGGAGCCGGCGTTTTCCCCGCGCTCCGCTTCCTCATTTGGGGCAGAAGAACTTTCTTCTTTTATTGATGTTTCTCGCCACAAAAACCAACTTTCTTCTCCTGCTCAAGAAAGAAACTTAGGATTTTGAGAACATGCAATCATAAATTATACCCATTATGACTTCTACTATCGCTGCCAAGTCAAAACAACTGCCTCCGGGCGTCTACGTTCCTGTGATTTCTCCCTACAAGAGCACAGCCCGGCAAGAAATCGATCTCGATGCAGCATACAAGCACTTCACACACCTTATTCGCGGAGGAATACATGGAATCGTCTTGGCCGGTACCAACGCAGAAGCAGTTCTACTGTCTCCCAGTGAGCGTCAAGATCTGGTGCGCGTTGCGCGAAAGGCCGCCCAGGATCTGGGAGTAGCAGACTACCCTCTCGTGGCAGGTATCAGCGGTCAATCGACAAACGAATCGATTCAGCTGGCCGAAGATGCAGCTAAAGCTGGTGCTGGCTGGGCTCTTCTTCTGCCTCCAAGCTATTGGGCCAAGGCCGTGAGCAAGGATGTCATTTTAAGCTTTTACAAAGAGGTTGCCGATCTGAGTCCAATTCCTGTCGTCATCTATAGTGTATGCTCCTATTTTTGGTTTCATTTTTATGGTAGCCACTAACTCATTGAAAAGTTCCCTGGCGTCACAAATGGAGTTGATATGAGCTCAGACGTCATGTCTGAACTCGCCCATCACCCCAACATTGTGGGCACGAAGCTCACCTGCGGAAACGCTGGTAAAGTCACACGTCTTAGCCATCAATACACTCCAAAACAGTTCAGCGTCTATGCTGGGTCGTCAGACTGGCTTTTACCATGTCTTATTGGAGGGGGCGTTGGCTGTGTGACGGGCATGGGCAACGTATTTCCAAAGTCGACGTCAAAGCTATACAATCTGTGGGCGGCAGGCAAGACGGAAGAAGCACAGAAACTGCAAGGACTGGTGGCAGAGACAGAAAAGGTCTGCAAGGAAGGCATTGCACTGACCAAATACGCCGCGTGGTTTTTCATTGGCAGGGAGCTGGGCATTGAGGCAGAGGTATATTACCCGCGCAAGCCTTACCAACCTGTGGGCAAGGAGAAGCAAGACTGGGCTGTGAAAGTTATGACCGAGCTATCGCAGTACGAAAACTTGCTGCCTGATGTAATTGGGAAATAGTTTTACTCGTTATATAGAACAATTTAAGTTTTCAATGTTACTTTTGCAATTTTCGTATATATATAGTTGATCATAAACATACTGAACATTGATTAGCTATACCAACTAAGCAATACAGAAAATGATAAGGTATAACATAAACTACCTTTTTTTTATTCTACTAAGTCAGCCTAAATGTCGAAATGAAACATTCTGCTAACTGCTGCCCCCAGTTCTGTACAATTTAATGGTCTATTCTCGGATCGGGGTTCTTTCCGTGCCTCAGAGAAGGGCTGATTGTCATAAATACTTGCATTGTTTAACATTAATTCATAAAGTTAATTTGGCGTGAATATTGGCAAATATTGCAATCATAAAATTTCAGTATACAACCAACAATGGCGTCCACCAAGCCCACTGTCCTCCATCTAGGGGAGGCGATCAAATACAACCACGACTTCTACGACGCCGAGTTTGCCAGTCGTTTCAACGTCATCCAGGCAACAGAAACGGACCGGGAATCATTTGTTGAAGCTTTGAAAACAAAAAAGTAACTATAAGATATTGAAGCGTCGTTTACTAAATGATTTTTACTAAGAAACTGGCAGGTATGGCGACTTCTCAGCCCTCTTCAAGCCCCATTTCCAGACTGGCGGCTTCATGGGGCAGTGGGACTCCGAAATCATTCCTCTCTTACCTCCTTCAGTACGCATCTTTGCTTCTGCAGGCGCAGGCTTCAATTGGGCCGATGTAGACCTTCTGGGTGCGCATAAAATATGGTACGCCAATGGCGCTGGCGCATCCGACGAGGCCGTCTCTGATACAGCGCTGTACATGGTTCTGAGCGTCTTTCGGAACTTTACACGCTCTCAGCTCGCTGCTAGAACTGCTGATCCAGAAACTTTTACTGCGACGCACAAACTCATTGCTACTATCTCACGCAACCCGCGGAACCATATTCTCGGAATCATCGGGTTCGGCAATATCAGCAAAAAGCTGGCTCACAAGGCCAGGGCGGCACTGGGTATGAAGATTCACTACTACGATATTGTGCGTGCCGATACAAAGGAAGAGGAGGTTTTGGAGGCAACATATCATTCGTCTCTTGATGAATTGCTCGAAGTGGCAGACTGTGTGTCATTACACACACCGCTCAACAAGCATACACAAGACTTGATAGGGGCAAAACAGCTTTCTCTGATGAAAAAGGGAAGCAGGCTTGTCAACACAGCAAGAGGTCAGGTAGTTAATGAAGATGCCTTGATTGAGGCACTTGAAAGTGGGCATATATCGGCTGCAGCGCTGGACGTGCATTACCACGAACCACAAGTGTCGCCGAAATTGGCTGAAATGGAGAATGTGACCTTGACGACACATATCGGTGGCGGCGCACTTGAGACGAGAATAAACTTCGAATTGAATGCAATGAGGAATATAATCGAGGTTGTTGGGTCCAGTGGCGAATTTAAGGGAGAGCCATTCACCCCTGTAAATAAGAAAGCTTTTGAACAGGCTGCTACTAGGTAACCTGAAAATACATGAAAAAATTTGGATATCCAGGTGACAAGAATAAACATTTCGAAATAGCCGTCGAGGTACTTTATTGTTTCACGAGAAAAAAGGCAATTTACACAAATTGACACAACAACCTCTCCTACTTGAGTGAAATAAATCCAGAAACGATCAACGTTTTGTAGACCCTCATATGTCGAAGAAATATTACCAACTTACCGCTGACATCAATTGATATTTTGAACCCGCTACAAGGACAGCTTGGTCACAATGTTTTGTATCACCCACCGGACTTCCTGAACAATGGCATCTGGCTGAAGGAGGTTGATGTTATGCCCACAGTCGAGCTCAACCCATCGCGTCAAAGATGAAAGCTGCAATAAGTCTCTATGCAATTCCTTCACCCATCCATCCCATCGATCCAGCCATTGGCGAAGCCTTTGTTGTTGTTCTGGTTTTCCATTCCCAGCCTTCACGCCAGTCTCATATATCCTTTCGTAATCTTTAACCGACTGGCAACTAATCACACTCAGCGGACGACTGCCCAGAATATGTTTGTTTAGTTGATCTTTCTTTCCCAATGTCTCGCATGCTTCATAAAATGCCGCTACTTCTGCCTCGTACCCTTTGGCTCTTTGGCTAATATCGATCGCTCGTGTTTTCCATTCATCACGCGACAAGCGGGCATTAGCCTTGAGCCCTGTCACCTGTCCATAATTTAGATCACCTAAAACAGCAACCAAGTCTGGGTCTGGTAGCCTGAAATACTCGGGCTGTCGCTCCGTTCCACTGTCCGCCAGCACCATCCCCGCGACATCCTCGTTCTTGATATGAAGAAACTCCCGACAAACAATTCCTCCATACGAATGCGCAACTAGAACATATGGGCCCGGGATTTGAGTCACTTCCAACAAACTGCGAAGCTCCTCAGCTGCAGTAGCTGCTTGATTCATGGCGGCGCGTGGAGCGTCATCGCTTTTTCCTAGCCCCGTTCGATCGTATAGCACGATGCGGGCATATTTAGAAACCGCCTCTTGCACCCGCGGCCAAGAAGACGAGGATTCTCCCGATCCGGGAAAAACGATTACAACTGGATCATTTCCATCCGTTCCGTTGAGTTGTGAATGGCGCCGGACTGGGCCGCTGACAGACACATACAGTCGATGTGTGCCAATGGAAACAAGGCCAGACTTAGTCGGAGATGTCTCCCACTCGGACATGGCCGATAACTCTTGGTAAATTTGATTCGTCTAATCTGGTTCAAGAGCGTGCGAATTGCGCTCGTTGCAGGTGGAGTATTCAATGCTGATCTGCCCCTCAGTTGTGATGAAGTGGGAGAGACTGAGCTAACTCCACTAACAGGATTATTTACCGTCTATAACGGCGGATCATTATTATTATTGGTGGTCAAAAACGACAATATAACTCTCTAAGCCCAAATAAGCCTGGTGGACAGCCACCCATTGTTTTCCTGGTTCGAGAGTTCTCTTTATTTTCCGAGGCGGGATTTTATATACAAAAACGGCAACAAGATGCTTTCACCAATGACATAGTGAATGACTACATGGGAATAGTAGTGTCAAGTTGAAATGTCACGTTAATAGAAATGACATCTAGATGTTATAGACCATATCATGGCCGACACATGAGCCTTTGAACTTTGAGAACATAGGACGTTTTACTTTACTTGATCTGAAGAAATAATGTCTGAACCGCCGAGGACTTTACCTGCATCCTGGTATTGCAGCCCGCCTCTATATCAGCTTGAGAGAAGAGCTGTTTTTCTGAAGGTATGAATTAGTCGACATGAAATTTCTTTTCCTTGTGAGCTGCTAAATGATCACAGTCATGGTACCTTCTCGGTCCTGTCACTCGATTTTTGAAAGTGGACGAGCGAGTTAGCTATGAGATCGCTCAGCAGGAGATCCATGCATATAGAGTCTCGGAAACATCAGAATTTCCAGGCCTTGGAGACTTGAAAGTCGTTATTGCCGAAACTGTATGCGTTTTTGATCTCCCTGCGCTGTAGTAATAATGGCAACTACTGATTCCTAATTAACTCAGGGCACTGAATTACCAAGCCATGTCACCCCTACAGGCCTTCTATTTGCAGCTCTGTCGCCATCGGCGCCATCATTTCACAAGTTCTTCCCGGACCTCGAACCGATCCTATCCAAAGTTGATTTCACACAAAGACCGTATCGACGCAGCATCAAGTACGAAGGCAACTTCAACTGGAAGACTATGGTTGATGGCTACCAGGAGTGCCTACATTGCCAATACACCCACCCATCGTTCAGTATTTACTATCCACCGACTTTTTACACTGTCTACAACCATGAGAATTTCTCTCAGCATATAGCGGACCCACAGAAACCTGATGATGGCTTGTTTTTATACTTCTTCCCCAATTGCACTTTGAATGTGTACGGAGGCGGTATGAGTTCATTCAGAGTCTGCCCAACCGCTACTCCTGGCGTGACGAGGATGGAATTTGATTACTATCACCTTGCGGACGGAGAAAAATTTGAAGATTACTTCCGATTTGTCCGGCAGGTTGCAATTGAAGACTTTGAGTTGTGCGAAAAAGCCCAAGCCAATCTGGAAAGAGGTGTCTATAAAGAGGGTGTTCTGAATCCGGAGAAAGAATCTGGTGTTGCTTGTGAGTTTGATATTCGAAGTTTTTTTTCCAGTCGTCGATTCAAGACTGAATGCTGATAACAAACGATAATAGATTATCAAGAAAGGGTTTTTGATTTAGTTTGCCAACAATACGATGAGGACAATAATGCCGAAACCAAGGAGGAAGAAAATCAAACAGCTCACTCAGAAGTTGGTTTGGCCGTAGAGGCAGCTGCTTAAAGATGTATCTTGCAAGATATGGGTATACAGGCTTCGTTTGAATATCATCACGCTTACTTTTGTTCCCTACAAATTTCCTCAACTTGGTAAACATCCAACTAATTCAACTTCAAATACCTACTTGACATGCGCAATGAGTAAAAATGACGTAAAAAAGATACAGATCAACAAACATTGAATACATGAGTGTGGATGTGCTTACCGGAAACTTTGACCGAATCGGGTAGTTGTGCCCTAATTGACAATCTCGATCGGCGCGATAACCCGACTCCCTTCACATTATCTAGCCTTGGGAATAATTAAATCCCAAATGTAGACATAATTACAATTTCCGATGGTTTTGATTGTCTCATTCGTCTATTTGATAACTATCGTGGGCGGGACCGGGCAAAACACGTTTGATATCAAGATGGCAAGTCTAAGTTAATAACTAGATCTTATTGCTCTTATAAAGTGATACAATATCTCACTTTGTGTAAGTATTGTACTACAGTCTTCTCATTCGGCAAGTATAATGAAAGCCAACATGACGGAACAATACATTGTTGCATCCACAGTCGCAGCATTGATTGGAGTTGTATCGATCACTTTTTTCTTTTACTGCACAAGAAAAGCCCCAAAAACTGATCAATCAGAAGGGCCAAAATCTTTGAGAGCTGCGAGCGACAGCCAACAGAATGCTGTATTGGTCGCGAAAGAGTCCGACTTTCCCTCCGACTGGTTCACGTCTTTGGAGATTTTCAATTTTGAAACAAGGGCAATTTACTGCAAGGTCGGTTTTATTTTACATTTGAAAAAACATAAAATTTAATTTATTAAATTTTTGAAACAATAGTCCTGGATCTTCGTCGCCCATTCGTCTCGCTTCTCGAAACCAGGCGACTATCACTCATTTTCTATATCCAACTATGCCATCTTTTTAATTATGGGCAAAGACCGCAAAATACGCGCATTTCACAATGTTTGTAGGCACCGAGCATATACGGTCACGAGAAAGGAGTCCGGAAGCAGCACTGTGCTAGGTTGCAAGTATCACGGATGGAGTTACAATACAAAGGGTCATTTGGTGAAAGCTCCCATGTTCGATGGAGTACCCGGTTTCAAAAAAGAAGACAATAGCTTGTTTGAAATTGAGGTAATGGTTAGTGACGGCGGTGCGGTATGGGTCAACTTGGACACTGGGGTCAAAGATCAGAGTACCAATGAAGAGGCGAGAAGAATCGACAGCTTTCTGGGACTAAAAGCTAGCAATGCTAGGTGGGTCGATGGGAGGACTGTTGAGGGAGGCTTTGATTGGAAGAAAGCAGGTCAGTTGACTTTTAGCAAAGTATTTACAAGGACTATTTCTGACGCTGTCAAAGTCAATCCAAGCATATTCAACATTGGCCAGCCCGAAGTCTCGACATCTTCTGTTCTACACTGGTTCAATAACAAACCTGGAGAACCATCTGCGCTTCATGTGTTCCCTAACTCCACTATATACAATATCCCTGGAACCAAGCTTTGGTACTCAGTGATTGTGTTCCCGTCATCTCCAAACAAAAGTCAAGTTCGCTACGATATATACTCCAGTTCCACCAAATTGGATGCTTCAATCGAAAATTCCATCGCAACTCAGATCGAGCGACTGATTAGCACTCAAGCCAAAGATCTCGAGCACTCCAACAGCGTTCAATTCTTCAATACTGAAAACAAAGGTATTTCCCTTCTCGTGCCTTATCTATTGATATGTGGGACTAACAACCCAATTCTAGACTTTCAGAATGAAATCCTTGTCCACCTCAAAGCTCATTCAAAAGTCGAAAGAACGTTGGGTAGACAAGTTATCCCAGCTCTACACAAATCTCGGACCAGTCAGAAATTTCTTCAAGCCGAAATATGTAAGTTATGCCAACCTCTACAAGTCACGATCCCGAAACTTAAAGTCTAACCTTATATCTGAAGTGTGCAATCAGTTAGATTGTTCCAGTCAAAAAGGAAAAGGCAAGTCCGCGATCAGCGAAGGGATTTTTGCCTGGTAATTTCAATGTTGGGGATGAGATCTGGGACAATAATGTTTCCAAGTTTCAAAACAATCCCTTAATACTCCAATTTTATCTATGGGTAAATCTAGAATATGTCCTAAAGAGTAAAGTGAATAGTACATGTCATTTCGTAGTTAGGGTCTGCATCAGCATTTTTAATCCTGTATTGCCGGCATCACGTGGGACATATATGGCAGAGGTTTTCAGACCCAGCCCACAATATACAAGAAAGCCTCTCCCATATAGCCGTTCATTAAAAGACCCTGGGCATATTCGATCAACTCATCGTTTGGAATGCTCAATGATTCAAACCGCTCCTTTTCGCCTCCTCCACTCCGAGCATGGACACGCTTTTCAACAAGACTTTTCATCATCTGCTCACCCGGAGCAACAACTAGATAAATCGGAGCCGACTTTTCCATTGGTGTTATTGAGACAGACTCTTGTACAGCGGGTGTAAGCCACTCTGTTTTGGAGCTGGAAAATTTAGTGGCAACTATGCTTGATGCTCTTCTTTTCCCTGTCGTCAAGACAGAGTTTGTTGGTAGGGCAACTTGATCAGTCCCGCATTCGGAAATGTTCCCGATGATGGTGTAGCGGATATCAGCATCTGGCGAGAATACAAGTAGAGTATTGACGGTAGAACTAAGTTTCATCCGAAATGTCGTAAAGTTTCGAGGGTCTAGATAAACCGTGTGACTGGCAGTGATGCTGGGGGAAGTGTTGCATTTTTCAGTTGGGAGAATCATGTCCAAAGCATCTTGCTGTACGGGAGATGGACATCGGGGGGCGATTGCAACAGATTTTGATTCACGAAGAGTGACCGAAGGAATACAAGTCGAGGCGTGTGTGGGCAGGCCTATGTCGTGGCATTGAAGGCTGCAAAACCGGACTATATGACAAGCTAATATACATCAGTCTCAAAACTTTTCTTCTTCTTTTATTTCGGAACTTACTGTTGCAAAGAGAAGCCGTCTTGCTCTGGCAGGCTATACAGGTACCATCTTCATAGAGACCCCATGCTCGCTTTTCTGCAGTCAATACCTCTCGTCTATGGATCAGATCTGTGACTCGTTTCCTCGAGTAATCCATGCGTGAACGCGATGGGTGGTCCAAAGGGGTTTTGTGCGCGAGTTGCAGCAGATTTCCATAGTTCTTGATAGCTTCGTCCAAGTGGCCGAGATGTTCCAAAGTCACGCATAGAGCGCTCAACGCGTCAAATGATTCTAGGGATTCAGGTCCCCTTAGAGCACTCGTTTCCTCAAAAAGAAAAACAAATAGGTCGCATGCATCTCGATTCAATCCGGAATCCATATATGCACGCCCCAGTGTCTGTAAAACACGGTAGTTTGCTGTCAATCGAGACCGTCGGTAATGTTCAATGATGAGTTTGACATCGGCAGAGAAGTCGAAATTATCCGAGTCCTCCAGATACCTCATCACAGTATTTCTAGTCAGAGAACTGTCAAATCCTACCACTGTCTTACAATAGGGCAGCATCTTCTTTGACATCGCCAGGGATCGGTCATTCAGACCGAGCTTCTGATAAAGTATTGAAAGATGATTCATCGCATCAAGGGTTGTCTCGTTTTGAAGGCCAAAAACCGCCTCAAATGAAGGAACAGCATTTTCAAATAGTTCAAGGGCAGACTCTAAATCTCCAAGGCTGATTTTGATATTCGCTAGTTCCTGCATGGAGGTCAAAGTGTCTGGCGCATTCTGTCCGAGAACTCGTAATCGACCTGCTAGTACTCGTTCGTACAGGGCGGATGCTTCTGTTGCGTACCCATCCCTCTCGCAAAGTTTGGCGATATCGTTTAACACACTGTATATCACAGCATTGTCGCGGCCATATAATCTCCTAAAAATCGCCAGTGCCTTTAGAAAGTAGTATTCCGATTCTCCTGCTGATCCGATGGCGCTGTATACGAAACCAATCCGATGCAAGACGCCTGCTTTAATGCGAAGGTCAGTATCCAGTGCCTGATACTTGAGGAGAACGTCCAAAATATCCTTGTAAGTTGCTATTGCAGTTGTCAAATGTCCGGCCTGTAAGCTAAGCTCGGCTCGAGACTGAAGCGAGCTGATTTTTGATTTGACTTGGATTGATGACGAGTCGGCTCTGATGATAGAATAGATGTATGCTATTTGGTCCATTGGCAGCACACGTTGTCTGCCGGAAACGTCTTCAACGATGACACCATCTGAGAGTAATCGCATATGAACAAATGGGCTACTTTCTCCCTCGACATGTTGTGGAGAGTAAATCTTGAACCCTCCATTTGGTTGCTCGGTCAAGCGGTTACTAGCACGGCTTTCGCTACGGCTAGATGTATTGTCGCTTTTTTTCGATTTTGATACGAGTGAGAAACGAACCGAATTTTCTTTTTTCATGAGTTTCCTTGGTTGACTCGTGACAGAATCCGACCTTGACAATCCTGAATTCCGTTAGCCAAATTGAAGCAAATATTATAGTCCACTCACTCTTGGGAAACTTCAAACCAAGAACAGATTTCAGAAGAGACATGCGACGAGGGGCAGAATTTCCTTGAGTTTCTTGAGGGGGCGATTCACTCTTTTCTTGAATATTCTCCTTGTCTTCGTACATTGTTGACAGATTGTACTTGTCAGAGTCACCTGTATCTAGCCACGTCGCAAATTGAGCAACAGGGAAATCAAGGATGTCGTTAGGCTCGATTTCTTGAAGAGCTCCTTCTGGTGCGTGAACTGGATCATACCATCAGTTTTAGGGATGCTCCAAAATTTTGAAACGTGACGATATAGTCTAACCTCTTTCTATGTCTTCTGGAACTGAAAATGAAAGTGCCACGATTTCTCCATCCTCTCCATTCCCTGACTCTATTTAAACAATCAGTATAGAAGTAAGAAATTGTATAATTGAATACCACACGTACTTTTAAGCGGCCACGCATCCAAGAGACGTTGTGATTTACGCTTATGTAGTTTCCTCAAAGCATTTTCTGTAGGACTTAGAGGCGCAGACATTGATGGTGTCATCTGTGGATGACTCGAAGCCCTCTTGTGGTTCGTGATCGCCTCCTTTTTGATCTGTCGAAATTCCATGTCTTCGTGATGTTCATAGTGTATTTTTAGCTCATATCTATAGAGGTCAGTATGAGAAAGTTCTATAATCACCGCAAAACACCCACGCTGTATCGCATGGTCGGTCACATTGAAAGCATGTGAGACCGTCCGATTGATCTACCGCTGTCAGATTTCAAGAGTCACCAAAGACAACTGCAATACGTACGCAGGTTTTCATGTGCATCTTTTGCTTCGTCATCTGGAAATACATCCGTGCATTTACTACAGGGAACTCGCAGGGGGCGACCATCCAAAGGAACCAGCCTTTGCTCGATTCGATACCCTTTGTTGATGAGACTAAGCCCATTAGCTTCCACATATGTGCATAATTCAATTGAATAGCCTGCTTACTTATCTTTCATCATGACATGGACCACAATAGCTGCACCTGGACAAAACCTTGTGAAACGATGGCTATCCAGCTCCGGCCTATGATGGTCAGAATTGGCTCTAACCGAGCAATTAACTTGGAAATTTACCTTGATGAAAAAATAGCATCGCAATCATTGCAAACAACGTCTTTGAGCTCAACCGCAGAACCCTCTTTATTGGACCTTGGTGGGAACTTTCGCAGGACATCCTGAAAGTTTTTGATGTCTGTCTTCATCACCTGTTGCCCTTTTTGTGTGTCAATACAACAACAAGTCCCCGCATCAATTCTCGAGCCGCTTCGTACCATCTATTCCGAAATCCCTCCATTGTGAAAGTAAGGTCGATGCTTGCAGGACTGATTTCCGCGGCCCTGCCGAAGAGCACGACTGGAGGTAGGCTCCTATCTCGGTATTCGGGTCTCTGATTTCTCGCTGGCGATCACTGTGAGATGTTCGGTGGATGTCAAATTCGCTTCTACGTATAGTCAGCACGGATTTGGAACTAGAATCCCGAGGGAAAGATGATGAAACTTCACCTATCGAAGAAGCGTTTTGGACAGTGGTAGCATTGCATCGTGTCCGTTGATCATAAAACGAATATCTCAACTACAAACGTTGAAACACAGGACCGTTAAAAGAGGTAATGGAATAGCAGGTGCTTTATCTTGCACAACAGGCCGAATTGATGTCCCCAGGCCCCCTTTTTTCAAACCATGTTTCCAGTTGAAGGAAGTGTGGGGTCTGCCATGCAGCACTCTTTGACACTATCCAAGAATTGCTTCCAGAGTTTTTTTGTATCAAGGGAGCGCTCTTTTCTCCGAGCCATGATCCCTCGCATGATGAGTACAACTAGTGACCGTCATAGGGATGGACGCGACGAGATGGGCAGTGGGCGACAGGTTCGAGCAACAGGGCCCCGCTGACGACCATGGCTGGGCAAAAAGTGCCAGACAGTGCACCATCCGAAGGGCGCATAGTTACACGTCGTCTTTGACAAGCTGTTCGGTGGAGAGAAATCAACTGGTGACAACGGCGAAAAGTGATAAGGTTGGTGGGCGCACCCCCTTGCGTCGCTTCTCCGGAAGGCGCGCCACACGTCACATCTCGCTTCCAAGCTATTTGGTGCTTGTGCATCCATCACCTCAACAAGACGCGTCGTGATATCACAATATTCGCATGCAACACACAAATTATCAATGCATGGTTGCTTGCTGGGATTGGAGTGTCTGGTCCTTGTGGACCTGGACCATTGCTCCGGCTTCGAGTACGTAGCATCGTCATCAACTTCTCGCGGCCGTGGTGATGATCACTCTAGCGACTCGATGGATTCATCTTGTGAACGGTACTTTTTGGATGTGTCGCTTCGGCCCTCAATGTTCCCACGGCACTACTGACGGCCCAACAAGCTGTTCCCATTGTTCCCTAGGAGACTACAACTGAAATCGTCTTTTCGGAAAGCACATCCGGAGAAAGCACGGAATAACAGTCTTTGGCACAAGGGAGAGAGGGGTTCTTTGCAGCTTTACCCTACTGTTTGAGATGTCACCGATAGACAAGGATCAGTTTCCAGCTCACTGATCGACTTGTGTAGAGGCCAAGCGTCAGCACCAGCCTCAGCTTTAGGTTTACCCTTGCCTGAGCGTTGATTTATTTCTGAAATGCATTGTAAAATGCATTGCTGCTTACTATTATGTACTTCAACAGAGCCCTCAGAAGGGTTTTGAGCGAGCTATCGAATACTGCTTCACTAGGATCAACTTTGTCTGCCCTAAGTAGACGCCGCTTATTACCGAGCACATCTTCTTCCGGCAATTTTCTGCTGCGCGGATTATACTTTCGTTCATAAATTGAATTCAACAGATTGTTATCAGAGGACGAAAGCTGTCTATCAAAGATCGTCATCACTGTTTCAGGGCATCAGAATACCCGCAAGATCATTTATTCATGTCGCATAAGAGTTAATATAATACTGTTTACAGTTTCCAGTCAGCAAGGTGCAAGCTCCCAGTCAGGTAAAAGCCAAACCTACCGTTAAACAAGACTCCTCGCCTGAATAGCCACCACGCAGGTATACATAAAGTACAAGAGCAGTTTCGTGTATGAAACCTAGAAAGATTAGCTCCTCGTAGATCAGAAAATTGCAATTTAACAACCCACAAGCTACGACTTTGGGACTCAACCGTCCCACGCTGAGAACCCTGCCCCAGTCCTTCCCATCAATTCTCACTTTTGCCCATCCAGCTTCTTCGTCGCCGTTTGCCTCGGCGCCCAGTCGCCTCATTCTTTCACTGGGAAGTTCATCCATGTCTGTGTCCCCCATTTGGTTTGGGTCAAGTGGCGGGTTCACTAACCCGGTCCAAACGCTTGATATTCGCAGAGAGTCTGTGGCGATGCCGAGTTTAAGTGAACCATGCATATTGGCACTCATTTCGAGTTTAGGACCGAACGCTGACGAGGACAACGGGCCCTGTCCGTTCGATTTGCTGTTACTCACAGCGAGCTTTGTGAAGCGGTCCGAGATTGCCTTTAATTGAGCCAAACTTGGCAGAATAATGTGAACGTCTGGCTCGCGACAATGCGGCTCGTGTAGACCTTCTACCGCGGATTGATGTAGCAGTCTTATTGGTATCTCTTGGGTGATTACCGTCTCGCGATCTCGGCCGCCATCTCTCGGCGGCTGCATTAGACCGTCACCATGATCTTCGCCGATTGCGGAGACAGTGTTGTTAGTATCTATGCCCAATAAGTCATTTCGTGGCTTCCATGAAGATGTAACGATAGTCAATACGAGAAGAGGGGTTCTCCCCTTCCTCGTCAATCGTAATTGGGCAGATCTCGCGCCAACGGCAGATCGTAGAGCTCGAGACAGAGATCCGATGGGAACCTCGAGGTTGATCACTCCTACAGCTGATTCAAGAATGTAGCTTTCATCAAAAATAGCTTCCTGACCTCGATTGTAAATAACAAATCCACTTCTTTCATCCAGATTCACTCACGGCCGGCAGTGCTGCCCATACTTGGGTTCCTTGATCAGGGATAATCGTGAATCGCACTGTGTCACTCTCCAGACGCAGCCAACATATCTTCCCGAGTGAAGTTAATGATGAGGTTAATTCTGAGGATTGTTAGATTTGGCCCGCTCCTATTTCTCTTCGATATGGAATGTTCCCTACTAGCAAAGACCGGGATATTCGATAGCTCCGTCCTGAACCGCATTCCGGCTCTCACACTCGGGATTGACTAGGTCACCGCGAGACTAGACGCATAGACGAACAGGAGAATCTTGCGTTGCTCGGTGCTTGGCGGTGGTCTCTTCTCGCGCATGGAGAGTTGAAGACGCGTTGAAGATTGACATTTGACGTGCCCGCGTTAAGAGGTTGATCGGAGCCAACCAATAATGTTGCTGCGTTCACAGCCAGACCCACCCGGCAGTTTGCTTGTTTCTAGATGATCAAATGAATTGATATTATTGATTTAAAACTATCTATATCCATTGATTTATTTAGAAAAAGAGATATTAATGTAAGCAGAGTTAATTATATTAGGAAAGAGAACTAAAAGACCAACTGATAAGCTGGAGATTGTAAATCTACTAATCCTTAATACTCACATCTACTATCATCAAGTAAACATTTCAGAGGTACAGGTAAGTTTTACATCATTTTTAAATGCTTTCCTGAAGAAATCACTGATAAATGTAGTTTGCAAAGTAATACTGCGTTGGTTGTCTTGTTGTTGCTATTGCTTTTCTCCGCCGCTCCTTCCACGGGTTCCTTCCTTCCTCCTCTCCGACTTGACCATCGCATCTCTTTCTGCTTTCCAACTTGTCTTTTCAACTGGGGTTTTCAACATTCGAATTTAAATCTTTCAGCTGTCTATCATGACAACATTTTTGAAAGATACACTTGTTGGAGCCTTGTTGGATTCCTTCCCATATGCGCGTGTAATAACGCGTGATCTCGCTTCCAAGCCCCTGCTATTGGATGACTTCCTATGCTTCGGAGCACTTGCTAACCTGCATGAAGCTACTCTGATTAAGCAGGCCTTAGTAGCACGCCAGATTTGACTTCTCAAGAGAAATGTCTTCAGCCTTTTGGGTAATGACATTCGAATCTCGTGTTGAGCAACAAATACCTAAATCGCCAGCGATGATCGCTTAGTCCCTGAGCATCAGCAATATGCAGACTCGGCAATACACAGTCGGATGGATTTGCGCCATCCCCACTGAAGCAGTCGTCGCGTGTGCGATGCTGGACGAGGAACACGCGCCTCTAGAAGAACAGCCCCGAAACGACAACAATGCATACACTCTGGGGAGCATTGGGCACCACAACGTGGTCATCGCCTGTCTACCCAAAGGCAAATACGGGATTGCGTCTGCCGCCAGCGTCGCCGCCGACATGCTCAACACATTCGAGTCCATCCGCTTCGGACTCATGGTGGGCATCGCGGGCGGAGCGCCGCACGACGCTGTCGACCTTCGCTTGGGCGATGTAGTCGTTGGCGCTGCTCAAAAGCTTCATGGAGGCGTCGTTGCCTACGACTTTGGAAGGGCGGTGCAAGACCAGGAGTTTGAAATTACGCGCTCGCTCAACTCGCCGCCAAAGTTGCTGCTGACTGCCCTCTCGCAATTGGAAACATACCACGAACTTAAGGGCATGGACCGGCTCAATGAATTCTTGTCGCGCGTGACCGACAATCCGCGACTAAGGAAAAGATTTGGACGACCGGGTACCAAAGACGATCGCTTATACAACGCAGATTATGTGCATTTCCAACAAGGTCTCCCATGCTCGGCAGGGTGCGACGATCGTGAATTGCAGCAAAGAGAAGACAGAGATGCTCTTCCAGGGGACAATGTTGCTGTGCATTACGGATTGATCGCTTCTGCGGACAGAGTGGTTCGTGATGCAAAACTTCGAGACAAACTACGGCAACAGCATGATGTTCTCTGTTTTGACATGGAAGCCGCCGGGCTGATGGACAACTTTCCTTGCGTGGTTATTCGAGGAATCTGCGATTACTCTGACTCTCACAAGGATGATGTCTGGCAAGGCTACGCGGCGGCAACAGCGGCAGCTTATGCAAAGGAGCTTTTGCATGTAATATCGCCGGCAAAGGTCATGAACGAAACTACGGCAGCTGTGGTTCAGACTATGGGCAATAGATCGCAGCATTCTGGGTCAACGTCTCGTATACACGACATGGAAGGAAGAAGAGAAAGGGGTATGGGACTAATTTCTAACTTCACAATATTGCTAAAACACTAATCGTCATCACGCAACAGATGGTAGGTCCAGAGAATACCCAGCAAGTTCTCGCAGTGGATCACTATATTCAAACACAATGTCTCCCCCAAGCTCAGTAACGTCTTTGAATTCAAATTCAAACTCTCGAGCTTCATTAGCAGCGATTCCTATGCGGCCAGACCCGGAAATCGGTACGTAAGGTAGCATTTCTAATGCAGTGGGTGATATTGGTGGTTGATGTTTTTCTGCTCTCAGTCCATCATATCAATACCGGCCAAGATTTTCTGGACGACAAGTCTAGAACCCCAGACCTTGCAGAAAGATTGAAGAATGCAGAAAAGCATTTCTCTCAAGCACGTACCAAACTGCTCGAAACGCGTTCATCTGACATCGCGAGTCTACTTCTTGTCTACAACGGCCTGATGCGGGTAGAGCTGAGCAAAACACTCATAAAAGCATATTCTCTGTCCGAGAAGAAAGCTTCGTTGCGTCAAGCATTTTATTTCAACCAACTAGCTCTTGATAACGCTCGTCTGATGCCCCATCCCGAGACAGAAGTGCCGCGAATTCATATGCGGAGAGCCATCTTGGTAGGTAGAGAGGCGGAAATCGATTGTCGTCAGCCACGGGTAGATTCTCGCTTGACCAACGAGTGGAGAACAAATGCGTTGAAGGCTTTACATGACGCGCGCCACGAAATGGTCAAAGCTGGTACTTCGGAAGTAGACCGGAAACTCATTGCATGGGCAGACGGATGGATATCTCGTGTCATGCAGATCTCTGCTCCCATCAATTGAAAATTCATTTTTCCAACAAACAGGTCTGATCTTATAAACCAACAGAGCCAGTAGGCGCGTGAGAGTACAAGTCTGTGTGTCTTGCTGGACGTGGCTGGGGGACATTTATTTGGCTGACAGAGTCCTCTGGCACGACCTCGCTTCTTGATCCAGGGAAGCCCGATACCGTCGTCGGAGTGTATGATGTTGGCCGAGTGCTTTCTGAGACATGAGTTCTGGTCTCAAGAGGATATCGGTATCCATCACTGCCATTATAACCATCACTCGCAGAATAATAGTTATTAACATTGTAACCACCATGGGAGCCGTAGCCATCATTGTTAGCATTATAACCAGTATTAGCATTGTATCCATATGCAGGACGCTGCATTGGTGGCGGCTTTCTCCATCTTCTTATTGCTTCAAACACAAGCCCTGCCACGATGAAAAAGCCGACGATCCCAACCACAATATAAATAATGTCGTTATGGCTCAGTCCTGACGATCCTCCAGAGGAAGACGAGCCTGTACCTCCGGTAGGAGATGCGGATCCAGAATCGGTTGAGGTTATCGAGGCACCAGCGTTACCGTTAGTCGACGGTGCTATTATGGATGCACCGGTTGTTGTTGAAGGAGCAAAAGAGATGTCAGCTGCAGAGGTGACAGTCAAGGTCATGGGCGCAGTCGTGCAGTTGAATTCGGACATGGGAGGATTCGTTCCAAAGGGGGAATTCCAATATATTGTTGCGCAGTACGTGTCGATGCCATCTGTGCTAGAGGATTCGCGATCAGTCAGTATTGTGCATGTTCCCAAAGATATCACAAATGAGCCTGATAAAAGAGACATCTGGAACAAGCTCACCATGCCTTTGTCGACAGATCCCCTCGACAGTCTGCGTCACACGCCGTGACATACGCCGTCGAGTCGAGACAGGCCGTCGGTGGAAACGCAAAGCCCAGTTGACCGCACATGTGAACATTGGCTGAGGTATCCGACAAACAGGATAATTCCAGTGGGCAAGTGAGGGGAGAAGCTGTATAGCACACACATCCACAGTTAGCACACACAGCTCAAGCGCGCAGGAGGCTGATCTGATCATACCAGTGTCTCCATTGAAGTATCCACATGTCTTCACCTCGCCAACTACTTGTCGCGCCCAAAAGTCTAGTCGTTCCGCAACGAGGCGCGAGTCCGGTGGAGCGGTGGTGGTTGTTTCTGGGGCTGAGGTCGTATTCGCCATACTGCTGCTCCTGTATGGTGGTGATGATTGAAAAGACACATGAAGAAATAAATAAGCAAACAATATTCCTCATCAAACACAAGCCTTTTGTCCACGTGCATGATTATTTAAATCCATCCGGCAAAAATCGCCTCGTGTTTGTTCAGGGGAACAGGCACGCGATGGCTGACAGGACGGCGCGAAAGCGCATTCTGTTATTGGATGAGCAGGAACAAGGCTACAAGGAGCATGGGTTTTTTAGCCTCATGCATGATCTTGAATGCTTCAGGCGTAGGTACAAATTTAGCGTGTTATTGTGGCGAATGGGCGCAATGGATAAGCGATTAAGCCTTTAGCCTGGTTTTCAACCCGGAGCTGACGCTGTTGAATCTAATCGCTAAAGCAGAAGGATTCAAATGTTGGTGGTCAGCTGCTTGTGACCTTGTCTAGTCGTTTTTTCATGGGAAAGTTTATCGGAAATGAATATTCTGTCACTCATGTACTTCTCAAACACGAAATAGTCCAATTAGTCAAAACTAAATTCTACACTCCATAAGGAAAGTATTCACAACCATAAATCCCTTTGGATCTCTCCAATACCAGCGCAGCAATGAGGGCAGCCCCTACTCCAGAGCCATCCTCAGCCGAATGCAGAGTGATAGGGTTGGCCAGATCGTCAGGCCAGTCACAAATCTCCTTGAGCGCTTGAGCTGCCCTGTCCCGGAAGTGGGAGTACTTGTTGAAAACAGAGCCGTCCACGCCTACATGGCAAGCTTTGAGGCCCTTTTTGAGGCACATCGCCGCAATACCGCACGCATAGAGGCGGGCAGATCGGGTTGCGATTAACTCGGTCAAGTATTGAGCCACTTTGGGCTCGGGCGAAGTGGGCTTGATGCCCAGGGCCTTGTTGAAGATAAACGAAATGTCATGCAAAGCTTCAGACTTGTCTTCCTCAATAGTAGATAGAAACAATGCGTCAATGGTATTCCTTTGACGAAGCAAGGAGACATCTTGCCCCCGGAACATGTAATGGCGCTGGTGAAGGTCAAGGAAAACAAGCCGGAGAATCTCCCCTATGTACAGACCAGCCACCATTTTTTCATATAACTGCTGACCAGGGCGTGGTGAGTCTTCGTCAATGATTCTATCAAACTGGGTTCTCGGTAGCACTTTTCGATCATTGTCAAAGGCGCCATACTCGGTATTTATAGCGACCTCACAATCCGGTGGGAGATTACGGTTTTTCATCTTTGGAATTTCACTACATGAATCCATATATGCCGCGTTTACACCGGTGCTGAAAATACTCCCGATTCTGGTTGCGGGATCTCTGTATCTTGAGGCGACTAGCGTTCCAGTTGTGTCATTAACAACAGCGATGATTTTGACCGGCACATTCTGGAGAATTGATTATCAGTAAGTCACCTGCCATGGCGCCTAAACAGTTACTGACTCGTTCAGCAAAGGCCGCTTGTAACTGAGGCACGACGTCTTGGCCTTCGACTCCAGCGACGTCAAAGCCTTTGGTCCATCTTTGCAAGATTCCACTGTTGATATCCGACTGGCTTACTGGGAAAGAAAAAGTAAATGACAACGGCAGGACATTGCCTGAGCTCACGCAGCGGTCATTAATGAACTTGGCCGTGCAGTCGGCGACAAACCCCCACAGCTTATCGGCAGTGCTAGCCTTGAGGCCCTCTGGCATAGGAAACTTATCCTGGAAGAGCTCGTGTTGGCCTTTGCCATCTGCCAATTCGACTTCGCAAACCCGTAGATTTGTGCCTCCCATATCAAGAGTAATGAATTTGCCCTTTTCGTGCCCGGTTGGGAAGTCGAAGACCCAGGCCACATTCATCGGCTGAGTACGCGGTCAATATGAGGCCGGGCACAGAAACTGAGGAGATGCATACAATGCTGCCACCATCCTTGGTCAGGCCTGCCACATGCCGATATCAGCTATTTTTGATATAGAAAAAAAAAAGTATACCGGCCTGTAGCGGACCTTTCTCAAGCTCCTTTGCAAAGTGGTGTGTGATGCGCTTCAGCTCTGCCTGAGTTACAACAAACATGTCTTCAGGTTGTCTCAGTTCATAAATCAGCTCTGCAGGGACGCCCAGTAGATCCTCTATTCGCTGTTAAACAAGAGTCTCTCCCTCTCTACTTCAGACTCACTGTCTCCGAAGACTTTTGGCGGGCCACTAAAAGAAGGCACCGAGGCCGACCCAGGGAAGTTTGCATATTTTTGAGCCTGGACCGACATGGCTACGACAGGTGGTGAGGTTTTGCTGGCCGTGGAGTTGAAGATCTTCATATTTTTGTTTAGATATGCACGACGACGAGCCTAGAGTTGTTCCCGCGGGCCGAAATATTTGATCATGATGACAATCTATCGAAGCCCGCCAGGCTGGTACTTTCGAAGACCGACATGACAGAGAAGTGACGCACGGCGATAGTGATCAATTAATAATCAGATAGAGAATACGTACTGAACCGTGGTGGGTGAATTGGTCGCAGCAATCAGTGCCGTGGTTCCTGGCGGAAAGACGCGTGCCTACGCGTCTGGTCGCGTCTTCCGGCGCAAATATCTTTGAAGAAAGCACTGAAAACGAACGGCTAGATCTCCGGCGTTAATGACTTGGGAAAAATGAAGCTCAAAAGTGGAGAGATTGCAAGAGATCGCCGTGGAGTTCGTCAAGAACTATTGGAGAGAAGAGGAAGAAAAGACCCGCACGCAAGGACCCGGCTGCGACGCGTGAGACGCGCGGTAAGGGCTAAGGGGAGCGCCGCCAATGAGACATCCCGACATCCCTCTACAGTCTACTACCTATCGGTCCTATCCTGCACACCTGCACGAGCGTCACTCGTTTCACTTATTAGTATTTCTATCCTTATTTCGACTGCGGCAGAAACCAGCCATCACGAGCGTGGCGTCTATTGGCTTGTGAGAACATCTCAGCTCCTCCTGGTACCGGAAATAACCTCGACTTCCCCTGTTTCGGACGCCCTCACCGCGGTCATCCTCACGCTTATCGTTAAGCTTGCCAGCACATCTGCATCGTTGCTGTGCATTCCATATCCGCCGCTACTGCCCACCGCCTAGTACCTTGCAGAGCGTTGGCCCTTCTCTGTCTGTCGTGCAGTCCTTGCCTGCCCACGCAGACCTTAAGCGATCCCACCACCTGCACGATCTCGGGTCTTTTTTTTCTTCATCGCGCCAGCCTTCTCGGTTGATCTCGTCTTATCTCTCTCTCGCCGCTCGGAAGGTGCCTCAAGACCTGTGCTCGACGCTGTGGCTCTTGGATAGTTTTCAACTGAATCAGCTCAGCATGCTTGACTGTGCGTGTTTTCGATTGACGTATCCCGCACAGAGGCATCGGTTGCCGAAAATAGCTTTTCTACGTCACTGAGCAGTCTCGACAACTGCGTACTATTCGACAATTGTGACGTTGGATCATCGCCATGGCCGACCCTTTATCATCGTCCCTCCCTTCGTTCCGCATTCCTCCCCCGCCGCCTCCGCAAACCCCCCTACGATCTCCGAAACGCAGACCGCAGCTTTCCACGGACGAGCAAGATCCACTTCTTGCCAGGCTCTCTCCCGAGGCCATTCTCGATGCCCTCGCTTCCATCAACGCCGTCCCCAAACATGAATCCAAGGCAAAAGATATTTTGGTCAGGAGCATGTCTCAGGTCTCTCCTGATGACAGGGTGATCGGGGCCCGAGCTGCAATAGCCGCACAGAAGTTGAAAACATGGTTGCGCGAGCTTCAAGCATGGCAATGGCCAAAGGGAAGCGATGTTCACCAAGGAAAAGGCTTCTTGCCTCCTGTTGATTCTTCCAAAGACGGTCAGGAGTTTTGTGGCAGTCTGCCGACGCACGTCATTACGCAATATGAAACATATATCGAAGAAATCAAGAACAGTATCGACAATTTGAGGATCGAGGAGCTGAAGGAACACATTATAAACGTCCACGTGCCAGGTCGATCCAGGCCGTCGTCAGCAAATAGTGCTATGAGCTCCATCTCGGCACCTCCGTTCACTTATACGCAGCTCAGTGATTTTGCCACTGTTATAACCGCTACCATCCTTCGAGCCCTGCCTACGTTGGCAAGACTGAATAGACTCTTGGGTACTTGGAGAGTCCGACTACTAGTCTCGAGACAAATTCCGGGTCTGTTAGATTCGATCGAAGTGGCACGAAATTTTCTCGACGGTGCGCTATCCACACTACAGACCATTGGTCCAAATGACGATTTTTCCACTAGCACTGTTTATTCGAGAAAGGAAGAACTGAGACAGTACATATCCACAGCTGGGTTGAGAATGGACACCATCCTCGATGCACTGGAGACATGTGAAGACTCTTTACCGGACTCATGGATTGACCAGATGGATGCGCTCGAGGCGGATTTTGTCACCTGGGCTCACCGAGCAGAACGCGCTGCATTCGAGCGAGAATGGAAACGTTCCGTGGCCCCTGAAGAAAAACAACGTCCAAAGGAAACAGAGAATCCCGCATTAGAAGATGCAGGCACATCCTCTGAAAATTCAGGAGATGTCGAATCAAATCCTATTCCCTCAGGGAGGAACGTCCAACAAGATGAGTCAGTTGACATACTCGCGGAAGCTTCTGCCACAATCTCCAAAGACGTGGAGCCAAGTGAGGACAATGTAACTTCTGTAACGAACGATTTACATGCTCCATCGGACTCTATCACAGAGATAACAGCGGAAGATGCGTCTGGAATAAGCGAACCCCCCAGCCAGACACAAATAGACTTGTCTGTAACCACCGATGATACATCCGTACACTCCCCTTCGACCATCACACCAGATACATGTGTCCATGCAACACCCACATCTCGTCTCGACGATCCGACATGTAGCGAGGAGACACCAAGTGACAGTCTTTCCAACAGTCAACAATCCCAATATTCCGATTTCGACGCTCAACCCGAGCAGTCAGTCAATGTTAGAAGCGCTACAGAGGCAGAATCAAAACCAACGCTTTCAACTCGTGCTACCAGTGATGATATCACAACCCCTGATACAAACGATGAAACAGACATTAATCCGAAAGCTCAATCTCCATCTCCATCTTCATCCCCCAAAATTCCAGTTTTCCAGCTCTCTTTTGCCGGCAAGTCAGACAGCCCACCATTACCGGCTTCTGAATGTCGTCCGGTCGAAACTCCTGTCGATAAAGACTCTGAATCAAACCATTTAGCCCTAGAAAATGGAGTTGATCCACAACCAGTTGTTTTTACTCCGGACAGAAAGGTGGAAATCATACATGAAGTTCCTCTAGCTTCCGAACAACAAAAATCTCCTTCAATCCAACTCCAAGATATCTCTATTGCCTCGGAAGTAGGAGATATAAGTGTTCCTATTGAAGAATCTTCTTTTATTGAGACGGACATACCAACGCCAGACTCCCCGGTCGACACGTCCACGCCGCAACATCTGCAATCGAGCAGCCCACACCCTGTTATAGCCATATCAGAGGCTACGGAAGAGGCTTCCAAAGAATTCGCTGAAGAGGCTAATGAAAGTAGCCATGGTGACAGCAACTCCCGATCGTCAGCCAATATCGACGACGCTTCTAGTTTATCACTTGTGGAGTCAGATTCAGAACACAGACTGCCCTCTGATAGAAACGAGCCAATTGAGTCAATCGAAACTTCTGAGGGCCAGCTCCCGGATAATAATGCTTCCAGGAATCGACAAAACGACTTCACTCCGACTAAATCACCTTCCATTGCAATTGAAACACCTGATTTGACGGCTCACTCCTCGCCCGGTGTTGTCAGCAATGACAGTGACCGTACCCTTCGTGACAGGCTCTCCCCCAAACTAGATGACTCTATTCTTCAGAAATTGCAAATATTTAAACATCATGATAACGCGAGCCTTCCTTTGCAGCGCTTCATCAACGATGAAACCGACGCTAGTTTTTCTGTTGAGAGCAGTTATCGGCAGAACGCCTTTTCCACCCCAAGAAGGTCATCAGACAACCTACGATTTCTGCAAAATAACGCCACTATCACCTCTTCACGCAAGGGAAGTGAATCGCCACCACCTGATGCAATTCCTCGGCGAGCTGTACGAGGGCCTAGCTCCAGCCTGATGCGGGGAACCATATCTTCTCTGAACAAGGTTGTTGGTAACACTCCGAGTGTTGAATCTGATTCAATCAGTGCAGACATCGGTAGTGGTCGACTACATCCACGATATAGAGCCGTGTCTACTCAAGACATTGACTCAAACTCAGGCTCATTGAATCGAAAGATGTCGAACAACTCGTTACTTAGTGCCCCTGGTGCTTATCTGCACAGCAAACCAAGCATGGAAAGTATAGGCTCTTACGTTTCAAGTAACGACTTTGCAGAAAGGCGTCGAAAGTATTCTTTCTCCACCGATGGCGGCTCATTTGCGATGAGACCAGTCAATGAAACCGACGAAGACTTGCAAGAAAAGATTCATTCCATACTCACGGGTATTCCCGGTCAAATCCGTCTCAGCAACAACCCGGCAAGCGACTTCGATCAACGCTCAGTTGTTTCGTCCATTTCGACGTCAATGAGGAACCAGTTTGGTTCAAGGTCTCCCTATTCTACACCTAGTCGGGCAGGTACTCCTACTCCCTCGGGAAGCTTTACTCCAACCTCTCGCCCTAAACGAACAACATCTTATAAGAGTGAGGACAAGACTGTGAGAGTGTACCATCTGCATCACCGTGGAAAGACACAGCCGACAAAATTGTTTGTACGCACTGTTGGTGAGGATGGTGAACGGGTAATGGTTCGTGTCGGCGGTGGATGGGCTGATTTGCGCGAGTATCTTCGTGAATACGTTATTCATCATAGTCGCCAAACACCTTCCAAGAGTCAAGTCGAGGTCAAGGGTCTTCCTACCTCGACATCACCG
The DNA here is from genome assembly GCA_023626135.1 of Talaromyces sp. R2412. Taxonomy (NCBI): domain Eukaryota; kingdom Fungi; phylum Ascomycota; class Eurotiomycetes; order Eurotiales; family Trichocomaceae; genus Talaromyces; species Talaromyces sp. R2412. The sequence continues at coordinate 29,115 of JAMAGK010000001.1, forward strand.
GGTTCCACCGTGACTCCCTCCATCGACCATACCCCGAGCGTTCCCCGCCCTTCTTCAGTCATGAGTAACAGGCCGGGCTCATCCCTTTCGGTTCGCAAAACAAGGCGTCCTTCCAAACCCGCTTCCGACCTTCCCGCACTCACTGCTGAAAATATCGACATTGCCGGGGAAGAGCTGCCATTTCCTCCATTCCTTTCGGCGCGACGTGGCTCTGTCTCCTCCATCAACTCAGTCAGCATGTCCTCTATCCTCGGCGATGGCTCGAGCGTCTACTCCCCCCATCCCGGCTCTGCCAGGATTCCTCATACTCAGTCTTCTACGCCTCTTGGCCTTGCCGGTCCCAAGCCACGCACCAGACATGTGTCAATGACACCTGAAAGCGAAGCGTGGGTGGAAAATGTCGTTGGCCAGGCACGAAGGACATCGTCCAGTGTCAAACCCATACAAAAACCTACAGACCCTCGTGTTGATCGCGAACTACATAATTCCTCGAAGATGAGTTTGCGCAGCGTCAGTGATATTGGCTCCGTTGGCCGTAACAAGCGCGTCTTGTTGAAAGGTCTCGGGGCTCATGACCAATCATGATAGCTCTGCCACTCTTACCTTGCCATTTCTCCCGCCATTTTTTCCATATTCGGTGAAGCGTAGCAAGTTTACGATGTGCTTTGCCATTTCCAACTTTCGACTTCGCTTTACATTTCCATTTTGTTTTCACTCATCATATCCGGCGTTTGTCCCAGATACCCCCTTTTTTCCTGTTGATTATTTTCCACATACATATGTATTGAATTCTTGTTATACTTACTATTTGCATTTGCATCTGCATTCATCAAACGGGAGCATGGGGACCGGACTGGACAGAAAGAAGGGAGCATAGCGGAGACGAACAGTAGATTACAGCATCCTGTTCGTACCTTGAGAATGGCGCTTTTCGTTTTGGGTTTCACTTTTTGGATCTTCTTAGTTGTTTTTTGTCTTTCTCATATCCGGGTTTTGTGTTGGATTTGATTTTGTATACCCTGGATTGTAGTCATGCATTTTTCGAATATCAGTATTCCTTTTCAGGTGAAATTTCTTTTTTCTTGTCGTGATGGATGTACTTAGGGAGGGCATGGCTAGATATGAAGAAACAATAACTTATTCAAAATCAGTTGAATACTATTAGGATAAATTGTATGTCCAATTATGCTCTTGCATCTGCACAATATTATTATGGACAAATGAATCATAAAACTTCGTCATAATAAACTGAAGCGCAGAGAGCAAGTAAAAAAGTTATCCATTGCTGGCAAATCCTCGCATATCCATCTAACAAGTTCTATTTCAATAAACGCAGTCAAGAAAAGAAAAATATATGCATCAATACGCTACCATGATCCACATCAATTGATATTGGATCAGCAAAAGATGATGGGCTCCGTACCAAATATGCCGAGAATTGTTTTCCTTTTCAGAAAAAAAAAAGGAAAAGAGATAGATGAGGAAGATAATCGCAGAAACGCAAGATATCAGTATACAAAACAAATTGTCGTGAGAAATGAGTTTCGTCGTTAATCATCAATACGGCCGTTTCAAAGGAAATAACTTAGATGCAAAACAAAAAAAAAAACACTATACAAAACAGGAAAATTTTGGAAAAGGGCTTCATTCGTTTAATTCGTCACTATCCCATTCGTCCTCTTGATCATTTTGAACGAGTTCGAGAAAGCGTTGTAGGCCCTCTTGCCGCACTGGTTGAAAGCCTCCGGCATTACGGCGAACTTGCAATCCGGCTGCGGCACGATGTGGAGGGCGGGGGAAGGCTTCGCGTGCGCCTGGGCGGTCCCTAATTTGGGCCATAGCAAGGGCTTGTGCTTGACGCTCGGCCGCTGCAGCTCTACCAGCTGCGTCGAGACCGCGAAGGTCAACATCTTGGTTTCCGTGGGCATGAGCAGCACCGGGCATCACTCGAGGGGGGACTGGAGCTGGTGGTGGAGGTCGGCGTCGACCGGGACGATCGTCCATATCACTGTCGCTGTCGCTGTCCTCGGAGCCAAATTCCCATGCGGGTTGGTCGTTTTCAACATCAGGGTCATCAGAGACCTCCCCGTCTTCACTCACATCATCAAAGTCCAATAGGTTTGGTGGGATCTGATGAAGTGCTGCTGCACCGTCCGGATCAATTCCATCACCTCCTTCAAGCTCCCAAAGCCTGTTGAAGCAACTGCTGTCTAGCGTATTGAAGTGCTGATACGGGTTGTCTTCGGAAAGCCATGCGGAACATAGGTAACAAAAATGGGTATTGCACTGGAAGCAAATCATGTGATTGCAGCCCATTTGTTTTTGGCACGGTGTCTTGCATGTCGGACATTGTCTCGTGTATAATTTCATGTACTCCTCGGAAGCCTTCTCTTCTGCCGTAAGCTCGGCGTCGCGTCGTGGTGAGCACCTTTCTAATTCTCCATGCCAACCTTTCTTACAGACGCAGCAAAATGCATAGCCACAGTCCTCACATATTGCCACTCGATCAGCCATAGGAGGCAATTGAGACTCCTCACCCATAGGGTCAAACTCCATAATATTGTCGTCATCCTCTGAATCACTAAAGTCATCCGCCATGGGATCCTCGGGCTTGGGATGTTTCTTGGAGCGGGCGGCTCCTTGACACCATTTCCGTGGGCAGTAAACGGTGGTTTTGTCTGATTCTAATCGTTTCTTGCGTTTTAAAAAAACATATCTCTGCACCATCTCTTGCTCCAAAGGAATCTGCAGAAGCTCGCTTGGGTTGATAGATCTGTCATGTTTTCTTTTCTTCTTCATCCTTGGTACTACCGCAACATCTCGATTTGCTTGAGCAGGAGCAGGGTTTGATTCTTTGCCACAATCTGGAGCCATGCATCTGACATTGTCCACATCTCCTTCAGTAATGCAGCTGTTGTAAAATCCCTGTAAGCAGGGTATGCAGAAAACATGTGAGCATAGTAGCATGCGATGGCAATTGACGCCTTTTTTCGGCTCCAAACAGACGCCACACTCAAATGTTTCCTGCTCAAATTTCTCTCTTTTCGTTTTTATGTCGTAGTCCAGGAGCGCAATTTTCAGACCGCGAGGGAGCTTGATAGGGTCGTCGCGATTGTTGGCGATTCCAAAGACGCTATCTGTCATTTGTTGTATATGGTCGATATATGTGTAAACGACCATGTCTTTCCCGCATTCTTCCCATAGACGTTTGCCGTCAGCCCTGAGTTTGATGATCTGTGCCGACGGAAGCCACTGCGGGTTGGTGGCGATATTGAAAAGAGGAGGTTTTTCTGAGGGGTAGCAGGGTGGGAGTTCTATATCCAATGTCAAGGGCGGTAAATGTGATAGTTGATGTATGTCATGCACGTTTTGGCCAGCTCTTCGCGCTTGTCCATCGAGTGTTTCTCCATCAACCCCAGCATCATTAGTATCCAACGAGGTCGGCGGGGTCATGGGAGCTTGGAAATTCTCGGGGCCTTGTTCGAACTGAACTAATAACGGATCAGTTGGCGTTATAGGTATATCTAAGGAGGCTCGGAAAGGATATCGTTCGTCGATTTTTATTTCTGGAAAGATGGCGGAGATAGAGGACAGCTCCATTGCGCGATCATCCTCCTCGAGGATGGTATCGGTGGTTTCCATCACCGATGACTAGGATTTGAAATCGATAGTCTCCAGTGACAGTAGTTTGAGATGAGATTATTGTTGTGACCTTCTATATCATGGGTAGATCTGCATCTCGATAGTGACATGCCAACGCGGCATCGTAAAAAGGCGGACGAGAAAAACGTATACGGATAATGCTGTGCTCGAATTAGGTACTCTCGTCGTGATAGCTTCAATCTCTCAGACCCCAGTACACTCCCAAATATGTGGCAAAGCGAAGAAAGAGGGTGTGGCGACGAAAAAAAGTGTCGGGAGTTATCCGCGGGCAGGTTCTGGCGCAGTAGAGATCAAATTCCAAAAGTTAGGGAGGAACCGAGCCTCTCTGTCGGTAAACGTGGCTTAGGTTATAAAGACCCAACTGTGCTGGCCGTATTGAAAATGATATTGGTACAAATTTTGCTGGCCACCGAAATGGGTAAGAGGAGGAGGAGTGCAGTGGACAATGGGCCTTCATGATTCGATGATAGACGCTGCTAGCCAACAAAGATCGCCGCCGAAATGGGTAAGAGACGGCAGCACACGCAGCAGCCACACTATTCATCGAAAATCGAAAATCAAATTATCCGATTTTGCGATGGGCACCAACGTCCTTTGCCTGCACACCAAAAATGCCCCGCTGGTTGGGCGAGCAATCGCTTTGCTGCCCACGCCTTATCGCGGCATCATCAGATCATCTGCCCCTCGCACGTGACATCCCAACGCGCTAGGCCGCTCCGGGGATTTTCTTCTGTAAATGGATTAGCGCATAATTCGAGTGAATAGAATTGAAGGCCAGAGTCCATTGTTTTAGAGCGTATGAGCGAGGTTAATCTTGAGTTTAATCATCTTATGCATTTATAGCATACTGCTTTATGTACACGGTACGTACTCTGATTTCATTTGGTGATCATTAGATCGTATATCATAATGACATTTCTTAAGTATACCAAATGATAGCAAAGTTATATGTATAAAACTTTAGCAGTTTTATGAAGGGATATCGTACTGATATTCTCGATGCTGCAGTCATTGTTATCATGACTGAACCTAACATGATTATTGACCTTCAATTTTATCTTACCTGGCCCTCATTCCCCACATCTATGCCAACGCGCGCTAAACCAGATATAGTAACTATGTTCTATACAGTAGCCAGTCAAAAACATTGTGATAGCAATAAGAAAGGACAACCTTGGAAACATGTACCTCAAAGGTCAATAATCTTTGCACTGAATTGATTGGTCCTTCTTTTATACTCCCGCTGCGCAAGTCTGATCTTTTGTATTTTCTGATTTATACTTTCACTGCTGTCCCAAATAATCACTTTTGACTATACTTAAGTTCGCTGAAACAACCGTATCTCGGACTCCAAATGCTTCAAGCGCTCAGCAGCTTCCAAAAGAAAAGATTTCGACCTCGTGCAATGAGACAAATCATTGGTGTTAATATTTGACTTCCTAGCATGTGCAACTTTGAATTGAAGTGTATTATCTCAATGTTACACAATATAACGGTGCTTGGTATGGAAATTAATTTCCTAAAGGATGATATGCAGAATTTACAAAAGTTTTGTCAAAATTGTACATTTAAAGTTAACAATAACCTTTTTGAAGATAATTGATCTGATACACGCGTAAACACTTTACCACTGGTACCTTTGATTTTTACATATACATTCATTGATATATGTACACAACTTTAACGGCATTCCGTCGTAATTAATAACCACTTTGAAGCTATGCGTTGAGAATTACTCCATAAATTACAATACTACGATAGTCCAAAGTTAAAGAAAGAGTAAACTCGTTCATCAATGACTGGACTTGTGTCTCCTGTGTATAGATTGGGGCCCCACATATCAATTGCTAAAGGGTCTTGGCATTTATGCCTGAGGCCACCAAGCGGCTAGTTGGCGTAGAAAGGCCAAGGGCCACATACGACATCAACCAGACATCCACATCAACAAGAACCTATCCATGGCCTGATGACTTCCCTTCTTGAAAAAAAATCACTGATTCGACATGTCGCTTGAGGAGACACCCCTGGCATCCCTGTCCTTGACACATGTACACTATGTGAGCTCCTACGACTGGCCCAATAACCATTCGTTAGCTAATGCCATTGATGCTCTCCTAGAACCCCAACGACATCATCTCGTATGCTTCTGCCTGGCTGGCCCTCGTGCCACAAGCATTATGTGTCACCTACGTTTCTCTGATATGGGCCTCCCGTGAGGTCGAAATTATCCTGATGTTCGGTGGTCAAATGGGTTGTGAGGCGTTGAACTTTGCGCTGAAAAGGTTGATCCGAGAAGAGCGGCCCAAATGTGAGACGAGAGATAGCAGAATGGCCATCATTAAAGGATGAAACTAGAAATTTACTGATAATTTGTGGTTGTCTAGACATGCACGGCAAAGGCTATGGAATGCCTTCTTCGCATGCACAATTCGTGGCATACTTTTCGTGTTATATCACCTTGTTCCTCCTTATACGACACAAGCCAAACTTATCCATTACACCAAACGCCGCAACTTTATTACAACGAATTGGCTTATCTTTCCTTGCCTGTGTTGGAGCCGGTGCGGTGGCAGTAAGTCGATTATACCTGAATTACCACAGCAAGAAGCAGGTCTTGGTCGGCTGTGCGGCCGGCATCTTATGCTCTACCGTCTGGTTTTTCACCATTAGCCACTTGCGGGCATCGGGCTGGACCGATTGGGCACTTGATTTGTATTTGCTCCGCGCACTGCGAGTGCGAGATTTGGTGGTGAGTGAAGACCTTACCGAGGCTGGCTGGCAACGCTGGGAAGCTCAAAGAAAACTGAAGCGACGCGACAATAGTAAACGCTCGCGTAAGTCGAAATAAATGCTTCTGCGATGTCTTATATTAATATCATACTACGTACATATGTTCAGCGGTTTGATGAAAACAATGCATTGTTTTGAGATTTCTGGGTTGAAAATCCTAAGGGATATTATCTCTCCTTTAAGAAAGCAATCAATAAATATGTAGAAGTAGTTGACACTTAAGCTGGGCAATCCATGCATCTAGAATCAAGGCCAACAATTAGCATCTGAGATGGTCACATGACCGACCCACAATATAGCGCCCCAATAATCCGTCCGGTCACCAAAACACATCCAGGAACAATCATCTCCGTTAAAATGCAGGCATTATAGCCTTTATGTGACCCTGAGGATGGACTATGACGAACTTATTTCACGACATATTATGAGCTGAAAAAAGTTTATGGCTGTGTCGCTGAGAGAACCTTGATGTTTCGTTCGGTTACGCGTATTTCATATCCACGGTGGGGAACTTATCAAATCCAGTCCAGATAGGAGCACAACATGTCCACCGACCCCATTGATGCCAATGAACCTGGCCACCTCATTGTCATGGCAGACGAGGTTGACCAGAATGGAACCGATATATCACCTGTTCCTGATGAACAACTCATGGCAGAGGTGGTTGATGGCCTCACACTTGAACCATCACCAGTCATTGAAGAGCAGCCGCAAAATCTCTCAGCCTCTGGAGATCCAAGGATAGCAGGCAGACCGGCGTTGAGGCGCGATGCTGCGCCTCCACCACCATTGCAGCCACCTCCCCCGGCTCCAGGTCAACAGGCCGCTGAGTTGGCACCGGATTCGCTCAGCTTTGCCCAGTTGAGGCGAATAGTGCAAGACATACCTCGAGTTGAACAGCAAGTCTACGCATTTCGTTATGCTGACTGTCAACCTTTTCCAGAAGAGCTCGACGAGTGGTTTCAGTATAGTGAGCCAGAGCGTATGATGTTACTTGGGTCCAAAGTGTCATTTGACCAGCAATGGCATGACTTTTGCCAACAGAGTCCCGGAAACTCAGATTTGACGTGGCTCAATGTCAGTCGTGATTTTCAGAAATCTTTCATTGATTCTCTTTTGACAAATCTGGACCATTCGGATATGTTTTCACGCATCGAGGCATTAGAAGCCATTTGCTATATAATGTGTGGTGTATGGGGAATTACCGGTGGAAGACATGTGGATGACTATCCCGATCAACCTACCAAAGAAGAAGAAGCTGAAACCCCGAAGTCAAAGTCACTTCAGATCAAGTGGATTGTGGATAACGTGATCCTCCTGCATGATTGTGACGGGATTCCAAGACTTTTCGAATATATGAGGATCGTATACGACAAAGAACGAAATATGGCGGATGCCGAGTCTATTGACTTGGATAATGAAAAGGAACACGCAGCATTCCTTATAGCCCGCGAACGCGAAGCGAATCTGATATTGACATGTCTTTATTTTGCCGTCGAAGTGGCCAGGAGACTGGAGTCTCTTGACAAAGATAATATACAGCTACGGGAAACAATTGCAGGCCTAGAACCCAGTCTACTCATCACTCTTGTTGAAATCATTGCAGGGTTGCGTTGGGATGATTCCGCTAGCATACCTTTCACACGGTTTGTTTTACTTTTTTGGAAATCAATCCTCCTCATTTTTGGGGGAAGCCAAAGTTTAAAAGACGCAAAGAAGGTGCTTGAGCCTAAGATGAATATTCCTGAAGACCCAGCAAACTGCCGAGAGCCCTTCCTGACGGCGTCTCCGCTTGATTATCATATTTTCCGCCAGGAGGTCACATCGAAATACCCTTCATACAATCCCCCGCCGCCTGTGGTGCCTCTAGAGCTGGAACATAACTCAATACTTCCGCCACTGCCAAATCATCCGAGCCGTTTAGCATCAGGGAATGGGCTTTTCTCGGCTTCAGGTTCCACGGCTCCGGGTGGCAGTGGCTCAATTCTTCACCAGTCCGTCCACATCGCTACGCCCGCGCCATCACCGCCGCCATCACCTATTGGACCTGGTGGTAAAGCTGGAAAGAAGCAAAATTACCAAACTAACCAAAATTTCCCCTTTATGTATCCGCCTCTAGATAGCTCCAGCAACAACATTGGTGGAAAAGGCAGGGGTGAGATGCAGGACACTTTGGTTGGGAAGCGGTGGGAAGGAAGTGATGTCCCTGCGTCTATTATTGAAGCTGGAAAACTCTTCTCAAGTCATGTGAAAATGACCAGGGCGACGCGACAACTATGGGAAGAACGAGAGCGATTTATGAAATTTGAGCGAGGCTGGAACATCGACGATAAAAGTCTCCCCAAGAATGATGAACAAAACCAAGAAGAAGATTCCTCAGCGGAGACAGAGGATAAGAGCGAAAACGAAGACCTTCCGGAGAAGGAAACTGATAATGAAGACGTCCAGCGGCGACTAGACGCAGTAGAGGCTTTCTATGTAAGTTTTCTTTGGCTCTATCATAAATTGACCAGAAGTCTAACAACATAAATAGAAACAAGCAATGCCGCATCTTCAATCAATCGTTATCGTTTTGCTAAAGGTGATTTTGACGAATGTTAGTGCCGTGGTGAATCAAGGCAATGGCTTAAATGGTCACGATCCAGGGTAATATTTTAAATAATGCCCTTTCTAATCCGATGATGTTAATAAAATTTCCAGAGCTGCGAACGGCTATCCTTCAACGAGTTCTGTACATGATGAACCTCCCACCGACATGGAAGAGATCGATATGGCTAGACTTCGTGAGATCACGGGAAAGGCTGTCTCTGCTTCTCTGTTACTTCTCATCAAATGGTTCAAAAGATCTCGTAAGACAAGACTTTTATTCCGCACTTGAAAACATAGAATTTGACTAACTGCTCAGATATTTTCAAATTTGAATACCTGACTCAACTACTTCTTGACTCGAATTATCTTCCACTGATATTGAAGATGTTTGCTCATCAAGATGTGGATCAGGCGGTAGATCAGCTGAATGATCACAAGGAGCTCAGGTAATTCCCTTTACCTTCTGACGAAGAAAATAAAATCGAAGGAAACTAACAATCCTCAGTTTCTTCCAATTTTGCCTTCGCAATTCTCAAAACGCCCCCGAGCACGACGATTCTTTAGACGGCGAATCGTCAGAAGATGAGGCTGTTCCACCACCCATACTTCGACGCAGGCATTCACTTGATGGAAGTTCTTCTGTGCGAGGAATTTCACCTGAAAAATTTGCAGTTTCCGAGTCCCATGATGGCGCTCAGCGTGTTGAAGTTGATGAACTAGGGTATCCAATTGGCCAGTACCCTAAAGACCCGATCACGGCTTATTCTTTTCGAAATTTCTTCTCGGCTATTAATTATCTGCACATAATGCAAAAAATCACACGAGACAAAGCTCACCGTTGTCTTTTGCTTGTTCAATACAAATCAAGCACCATTCTCCGCAAAGGATTGAAGATCCCAGACCCCGATCTTCGGTCGTATACTCTGAAACTTTTCAAGTCACAGGTTCCATTCTGTGGCCGAAAATGGCGTCAGACGAACATGCGGGTTATTACGGCTATATATCTCTATTGTCGACCAGAACTGCGTGATGATTGGCTAGCAGGCTCAGACGTCGATGCTGAAGTTGAGGAGGCACTTCCTTTAGAACAGGCACTTCGCGGTCTTACTCACTGGTGGCATTTACGGCAGTATAGAGATGTGATGAATATTGAAGAAGGCGCCTCGCTCGTGGAAGAGGAACGAGATTTCTTCTCAAGGGAGTTGGAAGCGATGGGCTGGGGCGTCTACAGTGAAGATATGCTTAATGATCTTGACGAAAGAGACCCCGGTGCGCCAACTAACGGAGCAACTGAGTGGGACGGAGGACCACTGCAAATGGAGGGTTGGTAGACCTACTTAGATTTGACATTTAATGCAGAGGATAAAGCGCGCAGGCCATTGATCTAAAGATATTTTGCTTAAATATTAATGATGTTTAGTTTCCCTGATAAACCCGTCAGTCAGTAGTAGACAAATTTATCCCGTATTATCATCATCCATATGTACTTGGTTCGCATTGATGTTTATGAGCATTCAGATCACATTTGTACATGTGCGCCCATCTGCTAGGGGAGTGTCTGCGTATAGATGCTGCTTTTCAAAGTTAGTCACTACCACACGTGGACGTACATTTCAACTATATTTGGACTAATCCCAAGAAAGAATAAAACCTTTTCTCCTATGTCAGCAAACTTTGTCCAAGAAAAAAATTATCCGCAGCAAAAAAGTTGAGTATGAGTCATGTTTTGCGATTTCCTTTTTGGGAAACGCCAAGAGGCTAGCTGATAAGCCGATAAGGAATTTCACGGCACGTGACTTCATGGTGTCTTTTTTTTTTCTCCGCTTGGGTACTTGGCGAAGAGGCGGTCCATTATTCTGTTTTCTTTCGTCAGGCCTACACCAAAGGCACTGCAATTCCGCGAAAATGGCGTCCGATGAAATCGTATGGCAGGTCATCAACCAGCAATTTTGTGCTTTTAAACTCAAGTGCGTCCAACCCCTAGCAATTTTCACTGGAAAATTGTGTTTGCAAAAGCTAACGATGAAAATAAAAACAGAACAACAAAAGGCCAAAATTTCTGTCGCAATGAATACAACGTTACCGGATTGTGCAATAGGCAAAGCTGCCCATTGGCGAATTCTCGTTATGCCACGGTTCGATCGGACCCAGAGACAGGCACCATGTATCTCTACATGAAGACTATCGAACGGGCACACATGCCTAGCAAATTATGGGAGCGGATCAAGTTATCTTCCAATTATGCCAAAGCTCTTGGGCAAATTGATGAGCGACTGATTTACTGGCCTAAATTTCTTACGCATAAGTGCAAGCAGCGTCTGACACGCTTGACGCAAGTTGCTATTCGGATGAAAAAACTTGCCAAGGAAGAAGAGCGACTGGGAGAGCGAATTGTCCCCAAGCTGGCACCTAAGATTAGACGACGAGAGGAAACTCGCGAGCGGAAAGCGGAGTCTGCTGCTAAGATTGAGCGTGCCATCGAGCGAGAACTGATTGATCGGTTGAGGAGTGGCGCTTACGGTGACCAACCTCTCAATGTGGACGAAAATATATGGAAGAAGGTTCTACGCGGACTGGAACGACAGGGAGAAGGCGAAAGAGACGAAGATCTTGACGAAGGCGAGCAGTATGACGAAGAGGAGGAAGGAGTTGGCGAGGTTGAATACGTCAGCGACTTGGACGAGGACGAGGAGGACCTCGAGGACATTGAAGACTGGCTCGGTAGCGAATCTGCCGGCTCAAGCGATGAGGATGAAGATGAAGATGATGAAGACGACGACGACGACGAGAGCGACGAAGACGGCAGCGAGCAATCTGCCGACGAGGACCGAAAACCAGCTCCTGGATCCAAGCGCAAGCGAGCTGCGCCGCCTCCCAAACCTCGCAAGAAAGGTGCCCGCGTGGAGATCGAGTACGAAACAGAAGGCCCTGGCACCGAGAGGGTTTTGGCGTGATAGTTTTGCTACATTCATGGCGTTGGGGGCGTTTCTGAACAGATGTGCAGCAGTTGATTGCAGCTATAGAGCGACCAGGATTTCCGCATACCCTGTTCTCGTTAATAAAAGCATTGTTTTGACTCTTTTTTTTTCAAGTAGATCCTTCTCCTTCCCTACGCTTCGTGGAGTGGCCAATATAAGCAGTTCACAATCAGGAACAACAATGATGAGTAGAGGTGTAGTTGCGTAGTTGGGAGGAGGCAGATCGCCGCTCCGCCCAAGGAAGGCTCAGGTGGGTCGCCCCGACACTGAGACTCTCCGAAACCTCCTCCTGGACTGTCTTTAACACACTCGCCCATACCTCGCTTTTCGTCTTGCACCGGCGCAATCAGCTCTACTGGCTATTATTAACCAGTTGTCTATATATCTACTGTCGCACACATAGCTGCGCCGTTTGCTATTCGCTTGGAAGCTCGAACCTTGCCTGTAACCCCAGGCTATTTACCCCTCCTCGGGAGGCAGCGTCATTTCAACAACACGAGGATACATGCATCAGGAGCTGGTCTCGCTATGTCTTCGTATTTCGCATCTATAACATCATCTACAACGATATCAAGTCTCAGCGGGCGCCTCAACAGTCTCCGCCGAGCGATCACGTCAGGCGAGGAAGCAGATGACCCCGACAACGAGGATAGCTCGCACATCTCGAACGTTTTGAGAGCCTACTACGCAGAGACAGGACGCCCATTTCCACAATGGCTTCCTCCAGATCCAAAAACGCCAACTCCACAACCGCGCATGGTTGTCACCCAAGCGTCACTTCAACAAGGCAATGATTCTTACGGTCAAGGACCTAGACAACCGGCACCACGCGGTGGCGGCCTGGGTGACTTATGGAGTGACGGTCCCTCACAACCTCCACCATCTCAAACCGCCAGTCTTCGAAACCGTCCCGTTCGAGGACAAGTTGCGTCTGCGAATCTACGCCCGATGCAATCTCAGACTCCGCCTCCTGAGTCCATATCGAGACGACCGCTTCCGAGTCAGCGAGCAGGGTCATACCAATCTACATCATCTGCACAATCACAGCCACAATCAGGGTATGGGATGGAGAAAGTCAGTTCTGGTAGTTCAGCGCAGCAGAGATTAAGGGCTCGGTTTCATGGAGGTTCAGCGAATAGCCCCAGTCCACCTCCCCAATCGCAATCTCCGTATATGCGATCATCTCGTCCGTAAGAGGGAAGTCGTTTGGCTTTAAACAACAGATATGCGCAACATCATAGTGAGGGTCAAGAGGAGGCTTATCGAGCAACTAAAGATGATCGATTAGTCTCCTTGCGGACAGCCCGGGGTGTCATCTTCTGCATGCATGTTATTTGGCGGGCGTTGTTGGGTTTGTTTTCTTGTTGGTCAATATCGCGAGTATAACCGTGGTTTTCGATGCTCTGCTTATACCCTTCAGGTATGAGTAGTAGCAGCTTCGGCACAATATATTTTTTTATCTTCTTTTTCTTCTCAATGCTAGGTGAAAGTAAGCTTGTAATAATCCTCATCGCCGATGTCGTAATCTTTTGGAGTCTGCGGTCACGGGCAGTTGTAGACGAGGAAGGCGCTACCAGCACTTGAGTCCACCACGCACCGCCTTCTTCCATCCCAGACGGCATCTTTTCCCCTCTTCATGCTCACTGTCGTTCAGCCAAAACTCCACTCCCTACCACTTATTTCGCGCAGCAGAAGCAAAACCAGCATGGCAATATGGAGTCTGGAGATGGTCACCCGACTTTTCCCTCAGGATGACGTCGATAAGTGCCTCAAACCGCCCTTGTCATTTCAAGCACACCGACCGTTACTAACGTTTTCTCGAAGAATAACGAATATATTTCACGCGAGACTACTTTGAGCTTTCAGCACGGTGCTAAGTATGTCCTCAGCTACCGGTCCCCACAAACGCAAAGCAAGCCAAACAAATTGTCTCGGTGAATACCAAAGGCCTAGGGTAAACCTTTAGCCTAGGTACGTATAACATTAACAACAGTGGTTCATCGAATTAAAAGTGAGCACCTCAATCGACAAGGTCACGGAGCAGTCGCCTCCGAAGGAAAGTTTGTCCCCAACTCTTCGGCAAGCCGTGAAGAGGTACGTGCCTTTGTCGGGAGGACCCATACAGGATACGAGACCTGGCTGAAGGCTCACGGCCCTGGAAAAAACCCAAATTAGTCCGGCAGGAAGCCCACTGCCTGTATCATCATTTCGGTGAAGGATAATTCTCCACGTCGGCATTTGCTCTCCGTGCGCTCGGTGTCTTCAACAATTCTAGCGTTGGCCAACTTCCAGGATCTGGTGGTTTGCACCCCATGGGGGGGCGACAAAGGCTATTATGGCGTCGATAAACATCTCGAGAACAAAGCGCAGCATTACAAATGAGTTTGACATGTTGATATTATTTCCACAAATAACACAGGGGCTGGCCCAAGGTACCTGCATAGCACAAATAACATCAACACGGCAAAGTGCAAGGAACAGTTATCGGCTTGCCGAGATCATCGCAACGAAAGGACGAACCCGAGTTTTGCTTGTACGTATTATGGGTCTTTCAATTAAGCGATCGATGCAATGAGTCTGTTGCTCCCCCAAGGTTAGTAGCTGGCCTCCGTAACCGGAATTTCTTCGACGACTTCGAAGTTCGGATCTTCCAACGTGGCGTTCTAAAGCCTGCGCGAATTTTCTATCGTGCCACCGATTACGTACTCTGAAACTGCGAATAGGGATAAACGCTGTTCCCTGGGACGGAGGACTAAGGTCCTACACATGGTTGGGTGGTAGACTAGGGGGGAGATCTACATGAATCACGCTGCACTATTGGCCTGAATGCTCGCTCAGGACCTGCCGGCCCACCTGTTGAGGAATGACTGCACATGCAACTAGCAAAGAGAAACCGACCAACGGGGGTAAATCGCACTTAACAGAAGACGCGACAGAAGGGAATCCTGGAGCCCCACGGGAAGGAAGACGGACTAGGCCACCCCTAAATGCTACCGATGCGGGTGACTCCCAGACTCCATTAATATTACGAGGAGAAATTGGTGGCGATCTTTGCTATCCGCTTATTTATTACGCCGTAGCGCACTGCCAAAAGAGTCTGATTGCATGGTTCTTTGTTATAAAGCCGTCATCTTCGCTCCTCCAGTTCCCCGCAACATCCTCCCTTTCCTTCCTCCACAGCGGTTTGCATAGGTTAGCACGCGGGTTCGACCTGGCTTCTAAAACAATGGAGACCTCACATCATATCGAGGAGCCTCAGCTGGCCGACAAGGAAATCCCAGATGTCGAGTTGGAGGACATCAAGGGCAACAACCAGGCTGCTCAGGAGGCTGCCATGGATGTCGCACTCGCGCGACTGGAGGAACAATCGCAAGGTGTCAAGCGGCCAAAGCTGGAGATCACTTTCTCCAGCCCTGCTGTTTTCACGTACGTCCTCGTTGGATTTGCTTCGTTGGGCGGTCTTTTGTCTGGTCTTGATCAGTCACTCATCAGCGGCGCCAATCTTTACATGCCTGGCGACTTGGGATTGTCCAGCAACCAGGCCAGTTTGGCCAACTCGGGCATGCCTCTCGGCGCTGTCGCCGGTGCGCTGATCCTGTCCCCATCCAATGAATATCTCGGTCGCCGAAATTCTATCATTTTATCTTGCATCCTGTACACTATAGGCGCAGCACTCGAAGCCGGTGCCATTGACTTCGGCATGATGTTCGCTGGACGCTTTATCCTCGGAACCGGTGTCGGACTTGAAGGTGGTACAGTGCCCATCTATGTGGCCGAGTGTATCTCATCTAAAATTCGCGGCAATCTTGTGTCTCTGTACCAGCTCAATATCGCTTTTGGTGAAATTCTGGGCTATGCTGTTGCCGCCATGTTCGTCAGCGTGAAGGGCAACTGGCGTTATATTCTGGGCTCATCTCTTGTTTTCTCGACCATCATGTTGATTGCCATGTTCTTCCTCCCCGAGAGCCCACGTTACTTGATGCTCAAGAACCGCGAACTCGAAGCTTATGTCGTCTGGAAAAAGATCCGTGGCTTTGATTCATATGAATCCAAAGCCGAATTCCTTGGTATGAAGGAAACCGTTTTGGTCGAAAACGAGCACCAGGGTGCCACCAACAACAAATACCCCTGGATGGATTTCTTTACCAACCCGCGTGCCCGTCGCGCAATCGTTTACGCCAATATCATGGTATTTTTAGGCCAATTCACTGGTGTGAACGCAGTCATGTACTACATGAGCGTACTGATGCAAGCAATTGGCTTTAACGACAAGGATAGCGTGTTCATGTCTTTGGTTGGTGGCACCGCTCTCATGCTTGGTACCATTCCCGCAGTCCTATACATGGAGAGATTTGGCCGTCGCTACTGGGCCAACGCCATGCTTCCCGGTTTCTTCATCGGCCTTCTTTTAGTTGGAGTTGGCTATCAGATTCCAATCGATACGCACCAGCGACTCGCGGAAGGCCTTTATTTGACCGGCATTATCCTATACATGGGATTTTTCGGTTCTTATGCTTGCCTGACTTGGGTTATTCCTTCCGAAGTCTTCCCTACTTATCTCCGTCACTACGGTATGACAACATCAGACGCCAATTTGTTCCTGTGCAGCTTTATTGTCACCTACAACTTCACACGCATGATGAATTCGATGACTCGCATTGGTTTAACCCTCGGCTTCTACGGAGGAATTGCCGTACTCGGCTGGTTCTATCAGATTTTGTTCATGCCTGAGACAAAGAACAAGAGTCTCGAAGAAATTGATGAATTGTTCAGCAAGCCTACATCGGTTATTGTGAAGCAAAATGTCAAGAACACGGTGCAAGTTATGAGGGACCTGAGCAGACTGCGATTCAGGAAGGTGTTTGTGCCTGAATAAGCTTTGCCTGGTAGATGTCGGGCATTGGCAACACAGAGAGGAAGAGACATTGATGGTTTTAGCTGCTCTCACCATATAGGATACTGAAAATATACCACCCAATTTTTCAGAGAATCGTCGTATCAATGACATACTTTCATGACACTATTAAAGCAATGACATCAAGATCTGAATGTTATTGACATTAATCATTCAACCTAAGAAACACAGAAAATCATAGCATATAATAGTTTATGTATACACGTAAAAAGATCATGTCCCTCCATGAGAGCACATCGGCAGCAATGCTCAGTTGTAAATGCAGTTTGCACGCCAGAACCGGTAGGAGATAAAAAAAACCAAAGGGATTCGTTTCATTCCAAACCTTGAAGACCCGTAACCCTTTGGTGTAAAAAAAGATTATAAAAGAAGCATAGAAACGTATAAGCCCTTGGGCCCGATATAGTGCAAGATAATACAAGTACAAAAAAAAAACAAAAAAAATACATGCGGTGGATAAACCCCCAAAATGTATAGAAACTTAACCTCAATTATTTCAAAAAGACGACGTATGCAGTACGTTCATGTCCCAAAGAACACTCGTGATCATGTTCATATTCGTATAGGCATGATGAAAATTACTTCGCCATCACGTCGACATAGCCCCTGCCTTTCTTTTTGTTCTTAAGGGTGCCTCCCTTGCGCGCCTGAGGAGCCCCAAGCAAATCATCGATGGAGCTAGCAGTGCTTAGAGATGTTGAGGGGCGAGGCGGCGGTGCTAGTCCAGAGCTAGAACCTGGGGGCGTGGGGGCAGGGCCTGTCGAAGCAGCCCGGGGGAATCCATTGGGGCCGCCAGGAACCGGAACGCCTAGAGAACTTGGGAATGCAGGACTTCCTGCAAGAGGTGCGCCGCTACCAGTAGAAGGACGGCTGTCCATTGATGTTCCTAGCTCTGACATCGACGGCGGGCGCTGTAGCATGGGTGGTATAGAGGATGTGCTACCAGCGCTAGCAGACCTACTTTGCGGCATAGGTCCTTTCGGAGGCGGTGGAGTAGCTCGAGCAGCGGCAGTTGCACTGTTTGGATCTTTCTTGTTGACCCATTTCTTGAGCTCGGGGTCATAGTAAAAGGAGTTTTCTTCACCCAATTTAGCTCTGATCGGTCCACCACCAGATGATTCGCCCTCTTTCTTGCCTCCCCACCAACCTCCAAACCAGCCTTTCTTACCTGCTGCTGGCTTTTGCGCTACTCCAATAGTCAGTATTTACAAGAAGAAAGATAGAATCCGGCAGGTAGAAAGAACATACCATCTGCTTCGGCAGCTTTACGAAATGCGTCGTCAGCTTCCTTATCACGTCGCGCCTTCTCGGCATTCTTGACTGAGGCTGCACGGGTAGCAAGGTCATCGTCGTCGTCATCATCAAAGTAAGACTTCTTTTTCGGCTTGTTTTCCTCCTCTGCTTCCTCCTCTGGGATATCTGTTGTAGATAGATCGGGTTGATACGAAGGCGGTTCGTAGGAAGAAGCAGCCGGAGGCTCATAACCACCATAGTGAGGCACTTCTGCCGCTGCACTTCTCAACTCGTCGATAGGCTGACCAAAAGTTGCTGACGCAGCTTGTAATCCAGTTGTAAGTGCTGACTGCTGCGCTGCAGTGGGAAAAGCCTGTTGTGGCTGGCTTGGTGGATTCTCATCAACAGGAGCAAGTGGCATGTAAGATGATTGCGGGGGTGTGGAGTGGTAAGGGTATGACAATGGCGATCCATAGACGGTGGGCTGCACCGGGATATGAGCACTGCTGTCAACAGGTGTTGCCGGTTCTTGGGACCCTCGCCTCTGAGGAACGTTACCGCCAAGAGATGGCGATCTCTGAGAATCCAAGGAACTTCGCCCACGGTGGTGCTCAGGAGACGATCCAGGGGCGTATTGGTTTCCAGGTGCATAGCGAGACGAGGCGTTTGAGGCTCCTTGAGGAACCGGATATGAGCCATACAAGTCGGATACGGAAGGTGATCGACTAACAGTAGGCGTTCCTGAGATTTTTGCA
Source organism: Talaromyces sp. R2412 (assembly GCA_023626135.1). Lineage (NCBI taxonomy): Eukaryota > Fungi > Ascomycota > Eurotiomycetes > Eurotiales > Trichocomaceae > Talaromyces > Talaromyces sp. R2412. The sequence continues at coordinate 48,038 of JAMAGK010000001.1, forward strand.
AAAGGCCCAACATCCGCGTCCATAGCCGAGGCATTGGAAGCAGCGTCACTTTCATCACCAGCAACGAAACTGCTAAACTTCGCCCACATAGATCCAGAGACCTTTTCCATGCTAGGTTTAGACATCCATGATGAAGTTCCATCGCTAGGAGCTTGTCTCAGTCTATTTGCAAGCTCGTCTATCTCAGCAAATAGTCGCTGATGGAAGTAAGGCGAAGGCTTGGTGCTGGACTTGATAAGTGTCCCAATGACATCACAATACTGTTGAGCGTCGTTTCTCGAGCCTTGTTCTGCCAAAGTGTATGCATGATGCAGTTTGAATGGCTGCAGATAGGGAAGGGCAGCTGCTTGGTTGCCTGCCAGAGTACACGTTGCGAACTCGTAGACTTCTGTCAATGCTATGGCATCTTCATCACGGAAGAAAGTAGTCGGGTAGATTCGATGATCTGTGCCCAGGAGGACTACATTAGTCTGAGCATCATCGAAGCCACCAAAAACGCCGTTCTGCGAGGAAGCCTTGGCAAACAGGTAACATATATGAGAGGCTTCCGTGCGATTGTAGGATGCTAATAACTGTCCCATGGATAGAAGTGCGCGATGATCGTCCGTAGTGCGATTATTCAAGACAAGACCAAGGGTTTCCCGCCATCTATCTAGGCCATCAAGTGCATTTTTGGTCGATCCTTGGCCACCTTTGCTAAACATTTGCAATCCAAGTCTAGCAGATTGGGGAACAAGTTCATCAACACTTTCTTCGAGATTCCCGGAGAGAACCGCGTATAAAGCAGCCAAAGACTCGGTGTTTTCTCCTGCAGAGCGAACCTCCCTCTTGACAAATTCCTGAACCACTTGCTTCCATAGATTCTTGTCTAGGGCTGACGACATGATCATAGCATGACCCCACAAGCGCCCGTCGACAGCTTGCCATACAGCTTTCTCACGGTCTCCAACAAGCAGGTCCTTCTTTATAGCCCGAAGAAGATTGGAATCGACAGCCTCTGCTTGAACAGAAGTGCTGTTGGGTTGATAAATTCCAGAGCCTGCACCAGCATCAAAAGATACATTAGAGCTTGATGGCTCAAGTCCTGGTGATAAGATGTTTTGTATTGACTTCTGAATATCAGCTGATTTGTCTAGTGACCCATCGTTCTCAACAAGCACCCGAATCAATTTCCACAAGACAACCTTTTCTTCATGTCTTTTGAATCCGTCGGGTTCTGCCTGCAGAGAGAGAGGAACACCTTCATTTTCCAAAGCTGCGATCCGGCTAGAAAGCCAGGCCACCACGTCTTTCTTCTTTGATTTCGTCTTCAAAGGACCAGGATAGCGTACAATATCTCCATCAGAAAGAACAATGTCTTTGAACTGACGTACTCTAGTTTCTCCGGGGGCAGGCTTTATCATCGGTGTCATTTGACCAGCGGAATACCGCGGAATGTGTTGAGGGAAACACGATGACACCACACCCCCAAACCCGAACTTGAATATGGGGGCTCCCCGCCAACGCTGCAAGGGATCCAATTCTTGGCCATCAGTAGGTTCCACAAACGGGAAGTCTGGGTTCTGTCTAGAAGAAGGCACAGCCTGTGTAACTGTGTAAGGATTGATTGTTTTCGTTGGAGAACTGGGTGCATGGACAGAAGCGGGTCGGGGGTAAGCTTCAACCGCTGTCTGGGTTAGGATAGGCCCAGATAACTGTTTTCCAGGGGATTGTGTTTGAGACCTCCTGGGTGGTGCGAATTGTATATCGTTGGGAGGAGATGATATAACGGGCTGGTAAGCACTTGCTCCAGGTAAATATGGTGACTCGGTCGATGGGCGTTGAGAGGTCTCATTAGCGGTTGCAACCTGAGCAAATGGGTTCTTCGGAGGGCTGTATGGCTGAGAAATGTTTGAATCCGACATCGAATGTGGGGTGGTGTGGGCTAGCTGAGAAGGAGCGGATGGTGGCTGCTGGCTGCCAAGTTGCAAAGCCGGGTTTGGGTGTGAAGTTGGTCCTGGCGATGTAGAAGGCCGTTCATGCGGCGGTTGTGCCTCATAGGCGGTTCTTTCGTGGTGAGCCAATGGACTTGAGGTGCGGGGTTGGAACGGAAGATTTGCAGGTTGAGAAGCATAGCGAGGTCGGCCGGGCAGTGGTGCTTGCGAAGAAGGAGGCGCTGGGGAGTACCGTGGAGACACAGAAGGCTTGCCCGCAATGGCACCACTCGGTGGCTTTGGAGAGTATCGGGGGCCTGTCCCAAGACCAACGGGAGCCGAAGGGACACTTAAATTCGAATATGGATCCATGCGTTCTGGGGCCTGGAGCTGCGCTTGATATATGTTGTCTGACACAGGCTCAGCAGAAGGTACGGGAGGCACAGGCGGTGGTGCCATTGATTGAGTAGGGGCGTTTAAAGCCGGTGCAGGTAGAGGCGTATACCTCCCACTGCGGCTTCCAGGGCGAGTTCTTTGTGGCGGCGCAGGCAGCTCTTCGAAAAAGTTCTTAGCAGTGCTAGCTTCGTTGCTCGGCGGCGGCTTTGAGTTGAGATTAGGTAGGCTAGAAGCCATAGATGGGGGTGGAGGTGTAGGTGCAGGAATACTGCTACTCCGTAAAGGAGGCACTGGATTGGGAACCCCGTTTGGTGTAGGCGGAGCCACTTTTCGAGCTGCTGCCCGTCGCGGACGAGAGAGGTTATCTGGTAAGTCGTAAGGGGACTGATATCCCTCTCTAGACTGGGCCGCAAAGCTATGAGCCTTGACTTGCGGCTGAGTTTGGGCTTGGGTAGGCGCGAATGGAGTGGCGAACGGAGTTGCGAATGGAGTTACAGGCAAACTCGAAGTCGGGGCGTATGGATTGGGCATTCCCTGTAGTAATTCTGATGAGGATGGTTGATGAGGTGCATATGGGTTCATTGGCCCTCCTGCTTGATATGGCGCCGTTTGAGGCCGCTGTTCCACAGCCGGAGCGGCACCCGATTGAACAGGTGTATATGCTTCCTGAGCTTCCGATGCTTGCTTAGGCAAATCGTCCTCTAGGAGCAAGTCATCGTCATCATCCAATTCTGCTTCCCACCTTGCTGCGAGATCTTCCTCCTCTTCGTGTATTACTGTCTCACCGAATTTTGCGTCGGCGGTGGATTCCTCAATAGGAGAATCAATCTCGCCAGAACTGAGGGTGCCTATGACTTCGTGTGTGCTTTTCCTAGTTATTGTAGGTTTCTCATGGTTCGCCGTCTCGACACCAGTAGATTTGAAGAAGTCATCTCCATCTTCACCTTCACCATCCGCTTCGAAGAGATTCTCAAGTCGCTGGTCAGTGTTGGTCGTTGGTTCTACCGCTGGCTCTGATTGCAAGTCCAAATCACTGTCGGGTACCAAAGGAACCCCTTCTTCGAAACGGGACTCGGCTTCTGGTGGCGCGTCATAAATAGGTTTTGTTTGCGTTTTTAACTGATCAAAGAACCCAGATTCATCGTCCACAGCGGTTGCATCCCAAGAGTCAATGTTAACTTGATCAGCGTTTGTAAGTGATTCTGGCAGAGTCGTATTTTGATCCTGTGTCTCGGCTTCTGGCTCGTTCTCGACCTGATTCAATGCTGAATCGACGCCACTGACTTTTGTGTTGTTTTCGACGGGCGGGAATGAATTGGTGCGCCCAACGATGTCTTCGCGATTAAAAGGATCCTGGGGCGAAGAAATATCCCAGGAGGCCTCGGCGTCTTCGCCCCAGCTAAATTCCTGTGATTTCACTTGGTCAAGTGATTCTGGTGTCTCCAGTGCTATACTTGGCTGAGCAACGGTCGCGACCTGTTCCGGTTCCTGAGGCTTTGCATCATTTTGTTGGAGAAGGGACGAAAAGTCCTGTTCGGCGCCATCATTTGCGTTGTGCTCGTCGGAGAAGATGTCTCCTTCGTCGTGAGAATGCGATTGTTTTGAGGGTAAATCGGACGAATCTTCGGGCCTCAAGGCGGGATTCCAAGAAGCGTCGCTCAAAGGCGCTGGGATAGTATTATCGGCCGGCGGCGGCATTGTATCCGCCATGTTTATAAGTGCATAAAATTAGGAATAATACTGGGTTGGTGTCAGTATGTCTATCACCCCCCCAAGGGCCAGGTGGCTACTAAGAGCCGGATGTGGACGAACATGTACAGTGCGCCAAGGCAACGAGGACAGAACGCGAAGGAACGACGAAACAATAGCTTCGGTCAGTAGAAATGCAATCAATTCGGCGTCAAATCCGACATGGCGAAGATGAAAACTCAAACGCGCGCAGTGCGAGAGGGAAAGAGACAGCTGGTCGAAGATTGCCCCAAGCTGACTGACGCTATCTGGACTCACGCCTCACGAGCCCTCCTGATCCCTCGGCTAGCCATGTTGGGACTAGCGCGCCATGCCTGCGCGCCCAAACAATCACGTCAGGATCGAGCATGCACTGCGACTGGCAGTAGTACTACGTGGTGCTACATCAATGATAATAATTACTATTGCTGCTCTGCGCTGTTTATTAAGAGGATCTGTGGAAGATGATAAGCACTTTTAAGCTTGTTGTTGGGGTCCCTTTGGAATTTTCTAGCGTTCTAAGAATACGCAACTAGTCAGCTTGGAGAAATCGCCCCAACGCAGTAGTATTCACCTATTGATTCATTGATCTTTTGCTAGCTGTGTCAAGTAGTTCTATGTGCCAAAATGGCAAAAGCCCGGCAACAATGCGTGTTACCTAGCATGATTCCTCTTGTCGAGCCTTTAATAATGCTATTGAATGGTAAATAAAAACGAAGTGTTGCTGGAACTTGGCAGTGCACACTGCACCGCGAGCACCCGGCGCCACTAGCCTGATACAGCTTAGCTCCGGCTACGGCACGGCCACGTCTGAGGCGACTTTGGGCAGGTGCCTAGTGGAAACGCCGCCTTCTCCGGAATCATGTGATTTGTAGGCAGCTGCACTGCTTCTGTCGCATCGCGCATTCAATCCGCTACACTGTGTTATAATAAACTGTCCGGTCACTTCCTTTGCAGGCAGAGGAACTTCGAGCCTAGGGCTTTGTTGCGCTTGTTTGACCCTGAGCAATTTTTTACAACCTCCCGTACCCGCGTCCCAGCGATTCACCGATTCAAAACGCGCGGCGACCAGAGCCTACATATCTCCACGTAGGCTGTGAAGTGATATGACATACTGTTCTTTCTCTGGGGTTGGCTGTGGCTACTCCTGATCTAGGATACTCTTTTTCATTCGAGAACAAGTGCTCCTGGACACAATGTCGCTGTCCACGGAGTACCTTCCCGACATGGATAATTCGGATGCCGCCAGCGATGACCTCGACCTCGAAGAGCTCGATCCAGAATCAGCAAGAAACATCGATAGGCTTCGGCCGTCACACGATTTTAACACGCGGCCAAGGCAATATGGGGCTCGCATTGCGTTGAGAAACCTCCGAACAGGTGGTAGGAATTTAGGGTGGGCTCGAGATTCTTCGCGGCATCGTAAACTCTCAGAGGAAGATGACCTCCAAGGCCTCCTCGATGAGCACGATGGAACCCCATTGAGCCCCAACGGCGATGACTCACCACTTATAGGACGAAGAAGAAGCCACACTTCTTTTGATGACCGCCGCTCGAATAAATTACGACTTCCGAGTTTCCGATCTACAAGTGCAACCACGCCGGCTGCCGGTGGTTCTTCAGATACTGGGCCCGCCCGAGAAGTATTGGTGGGACAGCAGCAGCATCAAAAGTACCCTGCAAACGCCGTATCTAACGCCAAATACACCCCTTGGAGTTTCCTGCCTCGCACCTTGTACAACGAATTTTCGTTCTTCTTCAACCTATACTTCCTACTGGTTGCGCTTTCACAGATCATACCGGTATTGCGAATTGGATACATGTCTTCGTATATAGCCCCGCTCGCCTTCGTTGTGGCCATATCTTTGGGTAAAGAAGCTTGGGACGACATCGGTCGAAGACGAAGGGACGCCGAAGCGAATGCAGAAGAGTACACGATATTGTCATTTGGGCAAGCTGCTGGCGGGACTGCACGTGTAAATTCCAGGCACTCAGCAGGGTCAACACTTGATGCGAATATCTATGAAATTACTAAAAAGTCGCGGGACCTGAAAGTGGGCGATGTGCTAAAGATCAAGAAAGATCAGCGACTGCCGGCAGATGTCGTTATTCTCAAAAGCACGTTGACAGAATCCTCCATAACGATTGACCCAATTGAGTCCGCTGAAGCATCACGACAGCAGCAAGCGGACCTCCTGGATCCGGAATCGGAAATTCCAATCGAACAAGCAAATCCTGCATCGAAGGATACTGAAGCCAATGCGGATTCTAGTGGCACTAGTGATACTTTCATCAGGACTGACCAACTCGATGGAGAAACTGATTGGAAACTCCGTCTTCCCTCTACGCTCTCTCAGACACTTGCTTTGAAAGATTTTAAACGGCTAAAGATTCACGCTGGCGCTCCCGACAAGCGTGTCAATGAATTTGTTGGCACCATTGAATTGACTCCGCCATCATTTACCTCGTATGATCCACCTGTGAACAAAACAACCGGGCCAGATGGAGATAGTTCCAATGACACTCATGACCATGAAACACAAGCCAAATCCTCGCCACTAAGCATCGACAACACTGCTTGGGCAAACACTGTGCTAGCGTCCAACACAACAACCTTGGCAGTCATCATCTACACTGGTTCCCAAACTCGATCTGCCATGTCGACAGCCCCTTCAAGATCAAAAGTCGGCCTACTTGAATACGAAATTAACAACTTGACGAAAATCCTGTGCGCCTTGACTTTAGTGTTATCGATCATTTTAGTGGCCCTCGAACGATTTCAACCAACCGACAACAAAGAATGGTATGTTGCCATCATGATCTACCTCATATTGTTCTCGACAATTATCCCCATGAGTCTGAGGGTGAATCTCGACATGGCCAAAACGGTATACGCAAGGTATATTGAACGAGACCGCGATATCCCCGATACTGTTGTCAGGACTAGCACTATTCCTGAAGATCTGGGTCGAATTGAATACCTTCTTTCTGATAAAACCGGAACCCTCACTCAAAATGGTAGGCATATATTTTTAGTTTAATCCCTTTTTATTTTTGAGATGGAAGGGCTAACGGAAGCAGAAATGGAGTTGAAGAAGATCCACGTTGGCACTGTTTCGTATGCCAATGAAGCCATGGAGGAAGTCGCGTCCTATATCAAACAAGGCTTTGGATTGTCCGACAACTCTCAGGGCTCTCTGGTTACCCCCTCAACCGTTTTTGGTCCTCAAGCTAGTGCAGGTGCTGCTACTAGAACAAGAAGAGAAATTGGCGCTCGTGTGCGAGACTTGATCCTCGCGCTTGCTTTGTGCCACAATGTCACCCCGACAACTGATGAGGAAGAGGGGCACAAGGTTACCAACTACCAAGCATCTTCTCCTGATGAGATTGCTATCGTAAAATATACCGAAGATGTAGGTCTTCGAGTGGCTTACCGCGACAGAAAAAGGATATTTCTGGAGTCTACACACACTAACGAAATTGTTGTTCGCGTCAACATTCTCGACGTCTTTCCCTTCACATCTGATAGCAAGCGAATGGGCATTATTGTACAGTTTGAGCAGACATCCGCTGAGAGCAACGATGCCGAGATCTGGTTTTACCAAAAAGGAGCAGACACAGTTATGACTTCGATTGTTGCAGCGAACGACTGGCTTGAAGAGGAAACGGCCAACATGGCACGAGAAGGACTGCGCACGCTCGTCGTTGGGCGACGAAAACTCTCCTCACAACAGTATAGGAGCTTCTCAGCGGCTTATAAGGAGGCTTCAATGGCCTTGCAGGGCCGTGATGTTGGCATGGCCCGAGTCATAAGCGAACATCTCGAACGCGATCTTGAGCTTTTGGGAGTGACCGGTGTTGAGGATCGCCTTCAACGAGATGTGAAACCGTCCCTGGAACTGTTACGAAATGCCGGTGTCAAAATTTGGATGTTGACTGGCGATAAAGTCGAGACAGCACGATGTGTAGCGATTTCGGCGAAGTTGGTTGCCCGCGGGCAGTATATCCATACTGTGACAAAACTTAACGACAAATCTGCTGCTCTCGAAACACTGGACTTCCTTCGGCATAAGAACGATGCTTGTTTATTAATTGACGGTGAATCTCTATCTCTTATGCTTGGCCAATTCCGCACAGCGTTCATTTCCATGGCGGTTCACCTACCTGCTGTCGTCGCATGCCGATGTTCACCAACGCAAAAAGCTGAAGTAGCGGAATTGATTCGTCAACATACCAAGAAAAGGGTATGCTGCATTGGTGACGGTGGGAATGATGTCTCCATGATCCAGGCAGCTGATGTGGGCATTGGTATCGTTGGCAAAGAGGGTCGTCAAGCCTCTTTGGCAGCGGATTTCAGTATTACTCAGTTTCATCATCTCACTAAACTTCTCGTGTGGCACGGACGCAATTCATACAAACGATCGGCCAAACTGGCGCAATTTGTCATGCATCGTGGTCTCGTTATCAGTGCTTGTCAAACAATGTACAGCATTGCCAGCCACTTTGACCCAAAAGGTCTCTTCATTAATTGGTTGATGGTCGGGTACGCCACTGTGTACACCAATGCCCCGGTTTTCTCCCTCGTTTTGGACAAAGATGTCGATGAAGAACTCGCAAACTTATACCCTGAGCTCTACAAGGAGTTGAAAACTGGTCGCAGTCTAAGCTATCGATCATTCTTTGGCTGGGTATTTGTTTCAGTGTACCAAGGTGCCGTTCTTCAAGGTCTCTCTCAAATTCTTCTTGATACGACGACTGGCAAACGGCTGATCAGTGTGTCCTTCACTTCCCTGGTTCTGAACGAATTGCTCATGGTTGCAATCGCTGTGACTACATGGCACCCCATTATGATATTCTGTATCATCGGAACGGCGTTGACCTATGCGGCCAGTGTACCGTTCCTCAGCGAGTATTTTGATCTAGAATACATCATCACTGTGGACTGGCTTTGGCGCGTCGCAGCAGTAAGCGCAGTTTCCGTCATTCCGATCTGGATTGGGAAGGTCGTTAAGCGGTCATGGAGGCCACCCAGTTATCGCAAGGTCCAAGGATAGGAAGATCGGCACCAAAGTGTATATATAACATTCTTTCTACTGTATTTGTCTTTTGTAGATTTTGTGTTGATCTCTAAACATTTACAATTGATTTGACATACATATTTTCCGTTCCTTTATAATCACCGAGTCCGGGCTATGCCGCCAAGGAAATATTCATTGAGCACTGCAAATCACCAAATTATTTAAGCCAACTACTATAACTACAAAAGTTTCACATAGTTTTAGACTTTAAAACAACGTTGAATACTCACTAAGACATATTATATGGTATGTACTATGGGTCACATGACTTATGCGGCTGCCTGGCAGTGCCTGCTTCCCCCGCGATTACGTCGGTGACGTCCCCAGGTGACGGTCGGCACATGCCTTGTCTCCAGCACTGCGGTGTTTCTGATTCCACCCATGGATCTTTGATACTCTCTCGACTTTTCTCTTCTCATACATAACCACGTCAGCCTTGGATAGCCTGTTTCATTTCAAAATGACAGGGACGGATCCTAAGCTTACCCCGCCGCCCTCGCCGCCGTCTCCGTCGGCCTCTTACTACGACGTGAGCGACGACGAAGAGAGAGGGTACAACACCATCGCTCAATCGAGCTCTGGACATGGCGTGAAACTGCTTTTTTCCAAGAGCAAGGTACATTTGACTTCTACATTAATTATAAGATTTTTTTTTCTTCTAACACACTATTGGCATCCAGGTCTACATCCACCCTACTCCATCGTCGAAGGACAACATCCCTGGGTTCATCGCTTTGGTTCAACAAAAGCCTGTCGATGGAGCAGCATCACAAACAATATCTGGCTCCTCTTCAAAACATTCCGACGCTTCCTCTTATCTTCTAGCATGGATCCCTGAATCAGCGTTGGGAGACGCCTACGATACCTACGTGAAGGTCGATCTGTCAGAAGATGACTCCCCGCCTCGACAATCGTATCTCGTCCCAGCGGTTCCGACTATGACAACATATAGGGAGGCGATCGGCATGTATGCATTTGCAGTGCCTCTCTCGGGAATATATTCTCTATGGGTGCGACCGCCAAGTCTAGGATGGTGGTACGGAAGCGTTGTCATTTGCACCAAGTCTGGAGATAACTTCCCGGCTCTGTTCTTCCATGATAATGAGTGCGAATCCACGATATTACAAAAGAGAAAGAGAGCTCGAGAAACTTTTGATCCCTTTTCAGAGGACGGTACCGTTTTCTGGGGTGGAGATGAAGTCTTGAGGTGGATAAGACGCTATGCTGATGTTCAGCGCGCCGCGGCAGATCCAACTAAATATCTTATTAACCCTACGGATGAAGATAAAATGTCATTTGGCCGACCACTCAGTTCAAAATCACAAAAGTCTCCAGCTGAGACTTCTCAGAAACCCTCGCGGGATGCGGCTATGGATCCTCTAACAAAAGCATTGAAGGAGACGCGATGGAAAGTTTTGGAAGGACTGAGCCGCATCACTACCTTCACACGCCGCACAGCGAACGAGTTCGCAGACAACCCGATGGTTCCTCCCCAAGTACGCAGATTGATGAAAAACCCAGAAGTGCAGACCCTGCAAGACGAATTTGACAGTGCCAGAATATACCTTGCTCGATGGGCAATGAGTATCGCTGAGCAAAGTGAACGAGAGCGGAACCAGCGCATTTGGACTGCACAGGATGTACTCGAGAGGGAGAATAGCGAGGTAGGGGACTTTGAGATCCTCGAAATGGAGACTGGGACCATGTCGATTCAAGAGCGGCGTAAGGTTGTGACAATGGAGGAGTGGCAAGGCTGGTTTAATGGTCACGACGGTCACCTACAAATCACTGTCGACGAAGTCAAAGAGCGAATCTTCCATGGCGGTCTTGATCCCAATGACGGTGTTCGCAAAGAAGCATGGCTTTTCTTATTGGGGTTATATTCCTGGGATAGCAGTGAAGATGAGCGGAAGGCCATTATGAATTCCCGCAGAGATCAATACGTACGATTGAAAGGCGTATGGTGGGAGAGGATGGTAGATGGTGATCCAACCAGCAAAGACTTCGATTGGTGGAAGGAGCAAAAAGCCCGTATAGGCAAGTTCTCCCTTTCAAAACACTTTGATTTGCTGTCTAATTGGTTCTTAGAGAAGGATGTGCACCGAACAGACCGGACAATTCCCCTCTTTGCTGGGGAAGATATACCTCATCCGGACCCAGATTCGCCTTTTGCTGACGTAGGCACGAATGTCCATCTTGAACAAATGAAAGATATGCTTTTGACGTATCACGAGTTCAATCCAAGCTTGGGATACGTTCAAGGTATGAGCGATCTGCTTGCACCAATTTACGCCGTCGTACAGGACGATGCTGTGGCCTTTTGGGGATTTGTCAATTTCATGGAGAGAATGGTATGAAATGTTGAAATTTTGTTAAAGTGCAACGCCATTTTGAAAGCTGACCATATCTAGGAGCGAAACTTTCTTCGTGACCAATCTGGCATGCGAGCTCAATTATTGACGCTGGATCACTTGGTACAGCTGATGGACCCGCAGCTCTATCTTCATTTGCAATCGGCAGACAGCACCAACTTCTTTTTCTTTTTCCGCATGCTTTTGGTCTGGTACAAACGCGAGTTTGTTTGGGGAGACATCCTCCGGTTGTGGGAAACACTATGGACCGACTATCTCTCGAGTAACTTTCACCTATTCATTGCTCTGGCTATTTTGGAAAAGCATCGAGATGTTATCATGGACCATCTCAAACACTTTGACGAAGTCCTCAAATATAGTAAGCTCACTTAGCCCCGTTTGGAAAATCAATCCCTAATTGCCTTTTCTAGTCAATGAACTTTCGAATACGATGGAACTACTTCCGATCTTGACTCGTGCAGAGTCGCTTTTCCGCCGCTTCGAGCGTACTGTCCAGGCAGTTGATAAGCAGAAAAATTTCCCAGCGCCCAAGGTCCGCCAACGCATTGAACAACTTGGCAAGGGCAAATCTCCCGAGCGTGCTGTCACTACCGGCAACAGTGTTGCAGGCCAGCCGTCCCAAGGTCAGGGACAGGGTAAAGAAAAGGTTATATCGCCTGAACTCCGTGAGCTTCTGAGCCGCAAGGTTACCATGTTTACTACAGCGAAGGAGGAAGGGCAAGAAGACACCTCGAGGCCCTAAATTCAGCTTCCAACTGAACATTTTTGCTATTGTATCTATAAATATTTGCTTTAGAATTATGCATTGTTATTGCGTTGGGTAGGAATCACGGGTTGCATTGAAGGAACTGTTAATATTACAGGGATGATCTGGAGTTTGGCTGGTTCGTTTTGATCCTTATAGGGATGAATATTTACGTTATGGATGGCGATTTTATTTTATCTGGATTGACATAACGACTACATATGTATGAATTGAGGGAATTTAATTTTAAAATAGGGTATATATACTGCACTATAGGAATAAGAGCTTGTCGTAACTATCATATCATCAACTGTTAAAATGTTGGTCAAACTTAAAATACCTAAATGTCCTCCCATGGAGTGTAGCTCGCAAACACCGAATACAAAAATAGACATATCAAGGTATCTTATACACGCTCCCAAACGCTATCCCCAGTCCCAGAACATAAGATAGGAAGAAAAAAAGAATACAAGAAAAAAATTCATACAAATCGTTAAACCTACTATCCCTTTGCTCCATTCAACGCACATGCACGCTTAATCATTCATCATCGATGCTTCCTTAAAACTTGGTCGGAATAAAATGGCTCGAATCATCCTCCTGCTGTGAAAAGCTCTGGTTAAAAGCAGCCAGTCCGGCAACGATAGCAGCAGCCATAAAAGCCACTGAGACCAGAGACCAAATGACCCCCCAGCATTGAGAGGAGCCACCGTACCGTTTGGCAAAGACGCTGGCGTCGGATGTGTTGACTTTGCGCAAGATGAGGTCGTCGCAAATGTCCCAGGCGCTGTAAAGACAGGACATGACGCCGATGAATAACTGTTTAGCATTTGTCAGTTATACCCTCCCCGAAAAAAAGAGAGAGAAAAGGAAAACGTACGACAAGGAAACGGAGCGCTTCGGCATGGGCAATGAACCAGAACCCAATCAGCAACCCCACAGCGAGCAGAATGGTCACAATGGTGAGCCAGTCCTTTCGCGCCCACCACAGAGTAAGGAGAAAGCAAACTCCCAGCACAATGCTAGCAACCTTGCTGGCGACAATGTCGAAGCCGCAGAAAATGAGCAAGGCCCCGATCAGCGAGGAGCCTAGATAGCCCGCAGGTAAAGTGATGGCGCTGGCGCCGCCGACCATGTGCGTCACACCACCCTCATGTGGATCTAGAGAGATTGATTTGACGCGACCGCCTGTGCATACTGCAGTTATGGCGTGTCCGAACTCATGGAATGCAATGACCAGCATCTTTTTTCCATTGTTTTGTCAGTGAATCAGGTTACATTCCTGTGGGCAACAAGAAGATGGTGAAGTACCTTGAACGGCCATAGCGACCACCGAACATAGGGAAGATTCCATAATAAAGCGATCACAACGACATAGACAGCAATGATTCCGAGCGTGACTGCTTGGGTGTGGTTGACGTCCGATAGGCTGCGACTGTGGATGAAGTGGGTAGAATGATCCCGCTGTAGTAAGGCTGGAGCCATTTCGTTCTCTTTCTCGTGTTGTCTGAGAAGCACCAGGGCGAAATACTCGACTCGACGGGGCCGAACTGCTATTTAAGGGCGGAAAATCTTTGCCTCTTTTTTGGTCTTCGTATTTGTTTATGGCGATGTCTTAGTTTCCAAGGGACGGTATGGATGCTCTTACGCGTCCGCCGTGACGAGGGAAGGAATGACCCAGTCCCATGGCTCGCGCCGCCCGCCGTCGATCCGCTGCGCCTCTGTGACTTGTCACTCCTTGGCGCGCTATTCCTGTTGGGGTATGGTGCAGAATGCCCGGCGCGGAATCTTTAAATAGAGCCCGGGCTTAGGGTTAGGGTTAGGGTTGTTGGGTTTATGATGTTGTCTACTGGTTTTCTGTATATCAAAACTCGTCAGGAGAAAGACAGTTCCATATTACAATAAGTTGTTACCCCCCACTTCTCACTCTTTTGTTAAAATTTTGCTCTCTCCACAAACCGGACGAGCTCAGAGCAACAGAAAATCGTCACATCCATCATCCGGGTATTTCCCTCTGGTCTCGTTATAATAATCCTTCAAGACAGCTCCTGACCATTCATACCAAAACTCATAACTCAAGACTGTATGATCTGTATAAGTGAGAAGGAGTCGATACCGCCGAGACGGGTTCCATCCTTGCCACCGCTCGCGGGGCTGATAGGTCCAGTTGGCTGCTCCATAACACTCAGCGTCTGTAGGGTCCGGCGTGTCTTCCGAGGTTCCCGAACTATCGTCGCCCTCCTCATCTTCTTCTTCATAACTTGCAGCTTCAGATTCACTCCAAGTTGACAGGTTGTCACACCAATCAGCTTCTCCCTTGTCGTGGAAGCGATAGTGGAAAGAGATGTCGTCTCGACTTGCAGCATGGTACGGCACGTCAGGCACGTCTGCTGGTTTCTCAAACCCCTGAATCGGACTGACGGCAATTCCAAGGAGTGGCATAAGTGGACGATTACCGTATCGTTCCTGGCTAGCCAAAGGAATCATCCAATTGATACGAAGCGTATAGGCACCGCCGCTAGAGACTTTTCCCAAAGATATTATGGCGGCACGGCCTTTCTGAGTTGCTGCAATAACAATACCTTCCTCCGCTAGGTATTTTACCATATTGAATCTGTCGAAACTATCCATGTAATAGACTATGTGGCTGAGATTTTGCCGTAGTGGTCCTGCGCAAACAACGGCAGCGGGGTCGTGTAAGGGGCTTTCAATAAGTCGAATGTCTGTTTCCGAGAAGTGAAGGATAGGAAAGTCAATAAAAACATGTTCCATGGGTAAGTCGAGAATTTTAAAGGCTTCGTAAGCGAACTCTGCGATAGCAATCGGCTCGGTATTTTCAACCACGGTTTCAAACTCGTTGCTAACATCTGGCATCGAAGAGAACACATCCATGAGAGCTTCATGATTATCTCTCCAGTCCGTATCCACTGAATCTTCCAATTCTTCATACTCACTGTTGTCGTGTATATTCTCGTCTTCAAGAAAGAGATCATCATTTTGCTCGTGGCTGGGGGACGACACGCTCAGTGAATCTGCCGATGTTTGCTGTGCGACGTTATCGTCTATTCTTTGCCCTAATGTTGCAATATATTGATCAGTCCTGGAAGAAGAGTTCGTTGGCTGATTCCGGATTATGGTATTTTGACCGCTAGCTATTCCAATGGAACTTTCGCCATCAAATATATTCGGAAGAAATGTTTCAACGGCGTATAAAGAAAAAGTGTGGGAAGAGTCGTATAAAACCGATGAGTCCCGGACATTTTGACTTAAATTGGTGATGTCTAGCACTGGCTGAGCGCCTTGATGTCGGATATATGGCTTTCCTCCGCAAGCCTCGGTATACCGGCCATGAGTGCGAAAACTGCGTGGATCAAGGGCCAACACATTCCATCCTCGTTCTCTTGTATTTTTGTTAATCCAAGGAGACAATGAACAAAGAATCAAGCGGAGCAATCACTTACTTCGGGCGTAGTACGTCAGGTAAAGGATCGCCATCACAAAAATCAAATTTTCTAACTGGAGTAAGTATATCCCAGATATTCCAGACAAGAAGTTGATTGTCAATATCAGTACTTAACAGCCACCTCCCGTTAGAGTCAAGGTCACTGTTGAAGAATGAGACGTTTGGAATATTAGTAAGATGGCCCTTGTATGACAATTTCACATTACGAGAGCGGTGATTTTTTGGCGCCGATTTCATCAGCTGTTGAAGTCGCTCGGAGCTGTCAATGGACAGCCAATTTTGTTGGTAATTCTGGTAATCTTCAACCAATTCTCCCGAGTCATCATCTTTCCCCGAAAGAGGTTTGGCGAGGGCAAATGCGAAGACTGTGATAACACAGGTATTTGCGCTGACAGCAATCAAGCGGGCATACTTGTGAACAGCCAAGCCCCAAGCACTGGCACCCACGTTCTCACAAAAAAAGGGGTCGGTGTGTTGGTATAAAAACGGACGCTTCCGCCCATTTTCCCTGGCACGAGCAATTTCTGAACATATGGTTTCAACATGGTAACCACAAACGTTTCCAGAGTCAGTAGCAAGAAGCAAGATTTCATCACGGCCGAGATCTTCGACAATCAGATTGTTTACTGCGTGAGGGAATGCCGGGGATATGTATCCTGGAGCGTTTGGTTTCTTCATCATAGGAGTGATAATCATTGTCGGCTGTGCTCCGAGAATCTGACGTGGCCCCGCGGGTTCCCACACGTATATCTCATGGCGGTATGCCACAAAAAACAAGTTTCTTCTCTGCGACAGGGCTGTCTATCCATGGTGGTCAGGAGGATGGTTGGTTATCTTGTAGAGTGTGGAAGTAGCGGACATACCAGGTTGTTTCTCCATGTTGCAATTTGAGGCGGGAAAATATCATCTGCTCTGCCCATGCATGGTCAAATTTTTGGCACGCAGATATGATGCCAATTCGGCTATACTTACTCGCGAAACTGTTGTGCCGCTTTAGCTAAACTAGGTAGAAGATGGTTTATTTCTCAAGCACCTACCCTGAAATTACCCGTCTCAATATTCAATGGCCTCAGCTGAAGGTCGCTGTGAGTCGGTATTGGGCCATCGTCGATTAAGGCGGTATCTATCAGTGTTCTCGACATGTCGAACGGGGTAGTCGTGTGGCGAGCGGCATATGTGCGATGAATATATCGACACGTCGGTGCCAGCCACTTTCAAACTAACAAGTTGAGGAATATATTGGGTTATCAGCTAGCAGAGTAACGATAAAATAGATGCCCAAGGAGCAGCCCAGCCTTGTGAAGAAGACAAGAGTGATTGCCAGTGAGGTCATGCATGGCGGCCATGGCCTGGCGTCAGTCCGATAAGATAAGCGATAAGATAAGGCGAGGATGCACCTTCCGCCCCAACCAGCAGACCGGTCGACCTGCTAATACATAATCTTCATCTCACTTTCAAGAGACAACAGAGCACATCGCCACCATGGATTTAGTTGCAGGCGTTCGCAAGGAGGGCAGTCGGTAAGATCAGTGTCTATCTACTTTTGAAAACAACCTTCTCTAATGCAAATGTCCATCTAGCGGCGGCCGAGGAGACTTCAAATGGACCGACGTCAAAGACTCATCGCATCGCGAAAACTATCTGGGTCATTCACTAATGGCCCCAGTCGGCCGCTGGCAAAGAGGGCGTGATCTCAGCTGGTATGCGAAAGCAGACGGAGATGGATCGGAAGAAGCAGCAGACAGAGCAAAGCGAGAACTGGAAGACGAGCGTCGTCGTGTCAAGGAGGCCGAGCAGGAAGCCCTTGCGCTCGCCCTGGGATTGCCCGTTGCTCCCAAAACCTCGAATGCCAATTTGACTCCTCTGGGTGGAGGCGACGTCCGCAAGGCTGTTCAGGGAGTTGCCGAGACCGACGACCAAAACGAAGGCGGCCGTGGAATTGGATTTGGCTCGTACGGAGGTCATATTATGGGCGGATCGGAAGGAGATACTTTGGCTGCGGTTGGTTTGGATTCGGACGCTGGACATCGCTCTTCTCGTCGAGATGGTAGCCCGCGAGAGCACCGATCAAGGCGTGACAGATCCCGAGACAGAGACCGCAGACGACACGAACACCGCGACCGCCATCATCGTCGTGCGCATGACCGTGGAGAGCGTGACAGTAGACGCGAGAGTGGGCGGGATAGACACCGAGAGCGTTCGCATCGAGACGACGATGCTGATCGCTCGGACCGCCGCAGACACCACCGACGCGACAGACGCCGTTCATCCAGATCCATGACCAGATCCAGATCCCCACGTCGCGAAGAGCATCGTCGTGATCGTGATACTGCTCGAGAGTATGGTTCTAGAACCGACAGTCGACGTGAAGCTGATCGGCATGACCACAGAAGAGAGAGGAGGCATTCTGATCGCGAACGTCGGACGTAGATGAAAATGCTACAGAATATTTCCAATTTCGAACCTAGTCATTTATTATCGATTTATGCATAGCGATGGTGTTTATTTTCAATTGGAATATGTCATCGACATACCAATGTACGTGTTTCAAATGTTAAAGTGTAACTATCATGTCTCTTCCCAAATGTGGATAAACACTAAAAGGCTCAATCGCGGTCACGGCTGCAGTTAGTAATGTCAAACCTTTAAATATGTAATATATACTTCTATCTAATCATGAAAGGTCAAGCCTCAAAATTTGACAATGCCAACGTGCATCTACCAGCACTGTCATCAACTGGTATCATACAATGACTACATATACATGCCCTACAATCCCAAACCACATACAACACGCAACCAAACTGCTTAAAAATCTCGGCAAAATCAAGCGCATCTCAATTACAGTTCATCGTGACCACGACCCGCCGAAGACAGGGGCATTTCGGGCATAGTCATCATCTTAACGACCAAACTCGTCCATCCGGTAAAGTGCTGGATGCGCTGCCCCTGGCCGTTGTCCGGGTTGTATTGTTCCCAGGCGAATCCAGTTCTTTGCCATTCTCGGAAAACGTTTTGGACAAGATTCGTGCGGAGCTCAGAGTAAATCTTGGTGGCTTCGGCCTTGTGAGGACCGGCAGATGTGGCAATATCCTAGTTTTCACAATAGTTAGTAATACTTTCCTTTCAAGTTCGTGAATAAGAGTCTCGGGAAAACATACGTAGAGATTCTTCAACACCATGTAGTTCATGTTAATCCAGACAGGGCTTCGCCAGTAGTTTTCCTCCGTTCCGTAGAAAGGATCCTTCTTGCTCAGACTGCGAATTCCAAAGTCGCTCCAGAGCTCCTCAGGGTTTCGGATCAGATCAAGGGTAGCCTTGAGACGCGGGCTGTTGGGCCCAACCATGCCTGTCAAGAAGGGGAAGATGGAAATGTAGCCTTTGTGGCAGACGTGGACGTTCTCCTCAAAGTCGTCGATCGTGGCATCGCACCATGTCTGCGCATCCTCGTCCCAGTGCAAATCGTCAATGTTACGGGTAATGGCGTTCTCATAAACGGCAAACTCCTCTGCGTCCTCAGTCTCTCCGATTGCCTCTGCAATTCGGCGGATAGAACGGCTGAGCAGTCCCATCCAACTGATCAAATCAACGTGCAACTCGCCCGGGTGGGGAGGTTGTGGTCGAGGGTAGTCGTCAAGACCAGATGTCAGAATGTGCTGCACGGTACGTCCACGCCAGCGGTAAGCTTCTTTGCTTGAATAAGCCTCGCGATCATAGGACTTGACATCACCCCATTGAGTCTTCTTGAACCAAAAGTACTGCCTCTTCAGAAGCGGGTAGATGGATCGCAGATAAGACTCAGCCAAATCTTTGTTCTCGAGATGGGCAGATCGCAGGCTGTCAGCGATGCTCTCGCGTTCAAGATCAGAATGCTTGGTGACACTTTCATTGAACTTCAGCTTGTCAACGAAGGCTTCCAGAATCAGAAAGAGAGTTGGTGGGTTAGCGTAGTGAGGATACTGGACAGCAAACTCAGGAGGGACCTTGTTCCGAGCTTCTAATCCTAAAATCTGCTCACGCCCGATCCAACCATCTTCGTCGATGAGGTTGAACCAACTCTTGACAATGTCAAGAGCCAGATCTGTATCCCAGTCAACAACTGGGATCAAATGGAAACCTTCGTCCCAAAGAAATCCTCGAGGGAAGAACGGTCTGGATGGGATGCTGGTGAACAACTCTCTAGGTTCCTCCTCGATAGGCTGGACTCGTGATCTCGCCTCTGCAGCCTCCTCCCAAAAACCTTCGTTTTCCTCATCGTATTCAGGAGCTGCAGATCGATCAACAAGACCACTGCCATAGAAGTAACCAATACCGCCCACAAGGTTGGAAAGCATAGCCTTGGAAAATTCAGAATATTCCGGGTCGCTAAAAGGCGCCTGTGGTGCGAAGAGTTTATCAAATCGGTCCGAAAAGGTTGAAGAAACATCTTCGATCTTCTCCGTCAAAACATCGGCTATCACAAAGTTAGTATGTCCTCCTAATATATGTTAACAATAACTGTAAACTTTGAGAGCTTACAAGTCAGAGGTTCGGGCGCAGATCCCGACTGGAAAAAAATGTCGAATTCAAATGGGCCCTGGAAAACCTTTTGCACATAATGCATGTTTCCCTCTCCAGGAATATGGGGAATAGTGAAGAGTTGAGCCGGTGGCGGAGGGTTTTCAGTTCCATATTGTTCAATCAGAGCATCAAGACTAGGCTTCATAGATGCAAACATGATGGCTATAAATTTTGGTCAATGATACTGCTTTGAAATTATGGATGAGAGACCCAAACTTACTCTTTGCTTGCCATAGATGCTCCTGCGGCATTTCCAAACTGGAGACAAAACTGTGGTCCAGGGGTTTCTCATCGTAACTCGGGTGAGTGAATCTAGGATGCTCATTGGTATCCGGACCAGACGTCACATCAATCGAAAAATCACCGAGATCTGGAGTTATTCCTTTCAATTTCACGTCTCCAGCGAAGCCCACAGACTCTTCGTCGCCTTTTTCAACCTCAATGCTACCCAGGCCTTCCAACGACGTATAGAAAACGACGGTTGTCAAGAGATTCGCGGGGGCACTTTCTCGAGGAGTACCCTTGACACGAGCTGCCCAGCTGCCTCCATGAAGTCCTCCGGGGACTTTCACAAAGTCAATGGTCATGTCGATGGAGTTGCCTGCATCGTGAACGGTTTGGCGACCACCCTTGCGTATATCGTACTCATCCCAGCCATAGCCAGCCATGCCATCATTCTGTTCGCACGTATGTCTGAAGTCTTCACAAAACAGATTAGTATTTGAACCATTGTCTGCAAAAAAAGAACGTGAAGAAGGTGCGCTGTGAGCATACTTGATTGCACTGTCATATAATTGTCCACCTGTGCCCACATCAATCCAGCCGCAAGACTCTTGGGGATACGAGGGCGAACGCCAAAGTACAAATTGGGCTTGTACGGGCCCCATAGCAACGAATCATTGTTTGCTCTGGCGACCTCGTTGATCAAGACGGACGCATCGTCTGAAGTCGCAGCGTTGGCGGAGCTGAGCGCGGCAAGAACCGCCGTGCAAACGAACGAAAGTCTGGATGGAAAATGCATTTTTCCTATCGGTGAAGCATCAGTTCTAGGGGGGTAAGAGACACAAACAGTCTCTCTGGTTTGCAAGGGCCAATTGAGGAGGAAATAGTAGTGAATGTGGTGGATGGTTACTAAATGCTACCTCCACGTAATGATTCCGCTCCGCGGCGGCAGGCGATCGACAGCGCAGCCCGTTCTGGCCTAGCGGATCATCTATACTACGAAAGGATAGAATAGAGATGCTATAAGATGTGTCCGCTTGATTCCTACTCTTCTATTCAAGATTCGCTTTCTATATAAGAATCCAACTCACTATAGGAAATTCCGCGGATCTAAGGAAGCAATCTTTGCGCTTTTCGCGCTGCCTTCAAAGACAAATTCGCTGATGAGCTTTCCGGTCCCAGGCGCATTCTGAATACCCCAGCAGGTATGACCAGAGGCAAGATAAAGACCTTTTACTCCAGCGTGGCCGATAAGCGGTCCCCCACCTCGAGCAACGTTGGGTAGATAGCAAGCTTGCCGTTTGGTAACCTCGCCATATTTCAGCTCGTCAGAAACGCTCCCGACTGAATTGATAATATCTTCGCAGCGCGATTGATCAACTTCGACATCTGCCGTTAGTTCAGGAAGTGGAACGAGATGGTCCCCATCTCCACAGGCATATACTGTTTCGTCCGGGCGAGCATATATTTCGGGTGTGACCACGGTAGATCTCTTCGGGTTAGAGGCAGAGGGCAACACGATATTGGTGAAAAGCGTATAGGCAGAGACAGGTCTTGTCGGGCGAATGACGACACTGTGAGCTCGAGTTGCAGTAATCGGTGCTGGGGGGAACACTTTTCTCGTCCATGGACCAGCCGAAACGATAACGTCTGTTGCGGGGATGGTATGAGATTCACCAGAAGCCTTGTCCGTGTATGTGACGGATTTGACTTGATCAGATTCCTGGTCAATACTTGTGACTTTGCCCAAGACGATGTTGACTCCTTTTTCTTCGGCAAGCTTGGCGATAGAAGTTGTAAACAAGTATGGATGGACTTGGGCTGTCTCCCCAGGGTCGCTCATGCTTTCATACCCTCGAATGCCATCTGGAGCGAGCCAGTCCAGGTCTGCTGGAATCCCAGCTGCTCGTAGTTTACCGACAGCAGCTGAATCTCGCTTTTGTAGCGACACTGATGTGTCTGCGGCACCCTTCTTGTCTTGGGCTGGTCGGCCCTTTGCGATCAATTGACCGCAGTTCACTTCTCGATAGCCCCAGGTATCTTTCCCATTGTGTTCTTTGGCCAGCTCGGCGTGCAATTTGAAGCTCAGTGGCACAATAGCGCTTGGATAAGCCCAGAGCGCAAGCAGACCCCCCGCTTTGCCGGATGCCCCTCCCGCGATCTCTGAAGCTTCAAGAAGAGTGATCTTGTGCAGTGCTGGGTCATATGACGGGTGTCTTGTTAAATAATAAGCTGAGCAAGATCCAATAATACCGCCGCCTATTATCGGAATATTGTCAATGGTTGTTCTCTATGTCGCGCGACGCAGTCGATGAACGTCGAAACTGGCAGGGAGGGACGCACCGATTATCACAATCTCCCGCTTCGTGTTGGTAGCCATTATGCTGCAAGAGAGCTGTCTAATTGAGCTGGTAGAAAAAGAGGCCACTTTGTCGCGTGATGAGAGGTGTTGATGGTGGATGGTTGAGTGATAGCAATTGGAGCAGGTTCCTCTTGAGGTATATAAACCTACGTCAGAGCGGGTGGCGAAAAGGCTGAACTTCCATGTGGATCGACGCTGCATGTTCTGGCAAACATAATGCAGCAGCCAATAATCATTGGTGATTCAGTGAGGTACAATTAAATAGCATGACCGAGTATGAATGTTTCTTCTGTGTAAATGAGATTTCTCTCCGGCGAGAGAGGGTATGTTTCCTATTTTCTTTATCGAAGAATGCGCTATCAATATGCCCAACAGCAACGAACAAGAACATTATATAACTCCAAACTCCAGCCATGATTCAATTGATTTGCTAAGCTGGCCGTCAATGAAGCGCCGGCAGCAAATTTGTGACACGCGCGGTAAATCACGATCTGCCGGGACTGAGAGGCCTGTTGAATCCACCGGGACGATTCATGTACTGTCTGTATTGGGTTGTTTCCTCCTTGCGCACACCGTAGATATTGTTCCCGGGGATCTTTGTATTTTTTGTGCTCTTGAACCTCGTGAAACCAACCGCTCTCCGCATCATAGCATCAATGTCGTCGGGGTCCTCGCTTTCGTCCATCAGGTCGGCATCGTCGTCGTCTTCGTCCCGAACTCGCGCCTGTTTGCCCGACACCCCGTTTGCGCGACGATCATCAGGTCGGCCTCTGGTGTCTCGCCTGTCGTCTCTTCGGCCTCCTCTAGGACCGCGAGGGGGAGGACTTCGGGATCGCGCATAGGTCCCGTTACGCGGTGACCGTGACCTATCAGGTCTGTCTGATCTCGAGCCGCGACCTAGTTTTACATTGTCAGTTTCAATTTGGCTGAGCGATGTAGAATTGCGTAAGAACATACCGCGTCTGCTTTGGTAACGATCTTCGCTGAGACTTCGTTCGCGATCCCTTTGACTTCTTGAGTCCTTCAAATCTCGCCTACCACCATCGCGGTCGCGAGTGCGGTCGTACCTCTCTCGCGATCTGCTGTCTCTTCGTCGTGCGGGCCTATCACGCGAGCGTGAACGATACCGACGGTCGTCTTTGCTGGCTTTCCAAGAATCTTCGGGTCTGGAGCTTCCGTGGCGCGAGCGATCTGTTTTTCTTTCTGGCGAGGGAGAAGCTCGCTGCCTCTGGTCGTTTGCGTCCCACATGGCTGAGCTGTCAGTTCGACGAGCCCGCTTCGCAGGCGGTTCGGCCATTTTTATCTTGGTGTCAGGACTGGCAGCGGCCCTGTTGCTGTTCTGTGTATTTGCTCAGATGAGAACAATGCGGTCGACAAATACTTCTAAAATATTTCTGCCTGAGTGCGCTTCACGTCATGATTGGGGTGTTGATTCCACAGTGGTTGTTGATTCGCATTGTCTGCTTGGGCTGTTGGGCGAGGCAAGAGCAGAGGAACAAGCTTTGCTGGAAATTCTACGTGGGGCGGTGCGGGCCGGAGACGCAGTTTCTGCCTGAGGCACCATTTCGGCGCTGAACTATGGGGACACAAAAGCGACACAGGGACTTCATAGTAGAGACTCAAGGCATGATAATCATTGGCTTATTTTATAATATTCAGGAGGAACAACGTGATAGATGCAAGTGAGATTGCATATTGTACTTTTATTCTTAAATAATTGTGTTTGATGCTCGGTTGGTTCAGCCCTGGGCGACACGTGAAAATGCCCCAAATGGACATGTACAATAATCCACCTGTCCTGCCGTGAGTGGCTGTCAGATTCAGGTAAATGTAAGTATACTTTCAGCTGATAAGAATAGACAGAGTTTGGCCCAAGTACGGGGTAAATATGCGCCGTGAGGCAGTGAGATGCAGGCCCATGGAGCATTGCATTACATCACAGCCTCGCCGCCGAGCCGCGTCTCCTCTGGCGCGTCCCCACCTGCCCACAGCCAATCACAACCTTGCTAGCCCACACGACGCGAGTTGTCCGCCCCCAAAGCGGCCGCTGATTGGCCATATTCTGCCGCCGCGCGGGTCTTCCGTGGACTAGCCCCATTTGGATCTTGGCATCTCGAGGGAAAGCAGGATAGGAGTCCTCGCCTTCTTCTGTCTGCTCCTGGGGCCTCCCACTTACGCCTCGTGCCGCTCCTTGTCCGCGCGCAGTCCCTTTGGCACTGCGTGTCTCGCTTCACTCTCTCTTCCCTCAATCAACGGAATGTCGCCATAGCGTTTCTTCTACGCTCGACTCCCTCCAGACAGGACGCATCCCCGTCCGATCTACTAGAGGCCAACGGTCTTTTACTCCGCCCACTTTTCCCTTCTTCTTCTCTTTTATCCTCTTTTCCCTCAACACAATGGGACTCATGGGAGTCTTTCGACGCCGTTGGCAGCGCCTTGCCATTGTCTCTGTCATCTTCTGCATGGTATCACTGTCAATTGTGTCCTCTCGAGAAGAAAGGCATGATGTGCAACCGCACTCCGATTTGGAGGCGAAACACCCATTACTCTGGAAACACGTGCACTTGTCGAACGTCAAAGGAGGAGGTACTCTTGTTCCCAATTCCCTCTTTGCGTACTATTTTTTTAATGTCTTATTGGCTGACCTTGTATTTTTTTTTTTGAAAAAGCGTTTTACATACCTCCTACATGGATGTCGGCGTCGGACCCGCAACCCACTACGATTATAGAGGCCGCACGACTTTTGTCTCAGCTCATTGATAACAGCACAGACCAGTTTATTGCACACTCGGAGATTCCTTTGATCGTCCACCAGACGTGGAAGAACACACAGGTCGATACTTGGCCTGAATTGGTCAGTGACAGCGTGGAGATATGGCTTGAACACGCCGTTAGCGCTCCGATGGCGTATTTTTTGTGGGATGACGAGGGTATATATCGATTCTTGGAAGAATATGAGCCTCGATTCATCGAACAATTCTCCGCCTTGCCTCGAATGGTGGAAAAGTCAGATGTTTTCCGCATCATGGTTTCGAAATATATTGGGGGGATTGTAAGTTCATTTTCTATAAATCGTCTTGCTCGTTCGCCTACTAATGGCTACTCTAGTATGGAGATGTCGACACCCATCCCTTACGGTCGCCGGCGACTTGGATTGGGCGCAATGACTTGGAACCGTGGGACGACCCAGCGACAGGATCGGTATACAACTCGACCAAGCCGGTCAGGGCGATCTTCGGAATTGAAGCCGACTGTCCACCTGAAAGTGACGACTACTGGCGAATGGGTTATACGAACCCTGTTCAATTGACACAATGGGCGCTGGCCACTGCCCCCGGCCACCCGGTTTTGTCGCGCTTCATGGATCGGCTGCACCATTACCTAGATGAGGTTGCTCTTCACCACCAGGGGAATTTGACAACATCTGCCGCCTTGCAGGAGCTTTATTATGCCGACCCTCTTATTCTGACGGGTCCCTCGGCCATCACAGAAGTTACCCAAGATTGGCTAGAAGACCGTGTCGGGCTTCGATGGAATGCGCTGACAGGCCTGTACGATGGCGGCAAAAGCAAGTTGGTGGACGACATTATGATTTTACCCATCACTGGCTTCAGGTGGGTGTTGCTGTTCTTATAAATTATCCTCTTATAAACTAACGACGAGTACAGTCCCGGACGCGGCTCATACGGAAACATGGGGTCGAAACCGCTGAACGACCCGGACGCGCGTCTCCAGCATCTTGCTCAAGGGTCTTGGAAGGGATTTAACCTGCGTGTTGAGGTTGGAAAATTCTGCCGAACGTTTCTTGGCCTCTGCAAGGACTGGTCTAAGACCTGAAGAGAAAGAGAAAAAAACGAACAAAAAAAGTGAAAAGGGAAGAGAAAGAAACAAAGCAAGAAAAAAGAATACGACGCCAAATAGGGTGGCTATAGATAGACGATATTGGCGATCATTGCCCGGAACCGGCGTTTATTATTCACATTGTCGATTCCGTCTTATACCCATGTTGCATATATGTTTTATGTGTCGATATCAGTGAGCAAGACACGAATCGTTTGAGCCGTTTTAGATCCTAATTGAAGATGAACTCTCCGGAACATTCAAACGTGGTCAACACTACTCATGAAACCCAAACACTATTATGGTTGCCTGGTCAAAAGATCTCAGAGCAACTGGTGCTAGAATAAAGCAATAAAGCGAAATTCCGCCCGCCGACTCGATAAAATACGTACTCGGAGCCGCCCCGTCACGGTATTTCGGAGGCGTAATTTCGGGTTCCGTACGTTACTAGCGTGGAGCTTGTCAGGCATGGGCTAAGCCCACAGGGCCGGCCGAGAAGACATGGTACAGCGTACGACATATATAGCTCATACACAGCCAGAGTCCTGGCGGGGCTGCGGCCGTCAATTGACTTCCTTTGTCTGCGCTGCTTTGGAGCTTGTTTCGCTCGCTATATATTTACCGAGCACGCATCGATCTATATCTATATTTTGCTTGGCAGGAGATGTAAGGAAAGCAAGACACGGCGCTCAAGTTATGGCGTGCTCGCGGTTCAAACTGCTCCTTTTCACCTGCGCCCTCCTCTTCCTGTCACAGCGATGGTGGCTTCCTCTCCTCGGCCTGTTCATCAACCTGGCCTCCCTTCCCGGCCGTTGGCATCGCAGCGCTTCTCAATCCTACATCTCGCACGAGCAGGACAATTTCGACGTGACGTTTGCTAGCTATGGGGCTAACCAGTCTACTGCTGGCCCCCAGTACAAGGACCTTGTTCCGCCGATTCTGCATCATATCAACCTAGGCGCAAACCCGCCGCGCGAAGAGTGGATTGCTGCGAGGGCTGAGTGTATCAAGTACCATCGGGACTGGAAGGCGTATCTCTGGGAAGACGAAAACGCGGATGAGTTTGTTGCCAGGGAGTTTCCGCATTTGAAGCAGATGTGGGATGGCTATCGGTATCCTGTGGAGAGGGTTGATGCATTGCGATATATGGTGCTGCAGAAACACGGCGGTGAGTTTTCTTCTATTTCTGAGATTCCATATTATAAAATATGGGATCAGTGCTTGTAGAATACTAACAAACTGAGCAGGCGTTGTTCTGGACTTTGATCTCGCCTGTAAACGGAGCCTAGGACCCCTGAGACGCTTCGACTTTGTCGCCCCGGCCGCCCACCCCACCGGTTTCTCTGTTGGCTTCATGATGGCCAGCCCAGAAAACTCGTTTGTGCGCTCTCTTGTCGATCACCTCGCTGCTTACAACCGGTCGTGGTTCTTTCTTCCGTATGTGACAGTCATGTTCAGTACCGGCTGTCACTATGCCTCGTAAGTTGCTCCTTTTCTATACCTATTTCTGTATTTGGTAGCTAACCCAATAAACCCACCGACAGAACAATATTCACCCTCCAACAAAACCACACCGCAATCCGTATCCTCGGCGGCATAGAGAACAACCACCAATTACACAAACTCAACGGGTTCGTCAACACGCCGCTGTTCCGGCATCTGGGCTCGTCGTCCTGGCACAGTTCCGACGCGCTTCTGATTAATTCACTGGGCCATCCGCGCAAGGGGCCGATTATGGTTTTGGTTGTTGTCGTCTCCTTTTTGACGGGGTCGGTACTGGCGATTTGTTTGTTTTGCCGTCGGAAGCGCTGCAGTAATCCTGGCCGCAAGGATAAATTTTGGAGTGGTAATATCGAGCATGGTGGGGATTGGTTGCTCAAGAAGGCGTAGTTTTTTTTTTCCTTTTCCCTTTTTTTGAGTTATACATATAGCGCATTTTTTTTGTTTGCATTTTCGCGTTATAGCGATTCAAATGTTGGATTTCCAGATTCGCCCATTCTCCTGTCATTTGTCCTTGTTTTTTCCAGTGTAAATTATCAATCATACCAAGAATTTTGTTTCATACGATTGTTGACGTAGACTTATTGACGTAGACTTAAAATGCCCAATATACATGTGGAAAGTAAAATCCATTTCGCAGACAAGATCAACCCTTCACAAATCATCAAATTAATTTTAAAACATTGAATATGCCGATTTTATATCATAAAGTAGGTATCACGGTATCATCGCGGAAAAGAAGAATAAAAGAAAAGCTTAGCTATACAAATACTTCCCTCACATCCTTCTCAGGTCATTAAACCACATATACCGACTAAGCACTAGATACAGCACTCGGTCCCACGAGTACTGGGAAGCGTGCTGCTTAAAGGCTGCCCGGCCTTTCAAATACTGGCCCCAGCTAGTCACCAGCAGAGCTCTGTCGCCATAGAGGTCACCACCCAACGGCGGCATAACACCCTTGCCCGGCACCGGCACTGGCGTCGCATACCCAACCGGCGGCGCAGTAAACAAGGCGCGCACAATCCGACCAGCAAAGGGGAACGAAGTCAAGACCAAATCCGCCAGCGAGGCGTACTTTCTCAGCACGAATTTAGTCTGAACCGCATACGCGGGCGGGTTATGGTCGTGGCTAGCGGAGAACTTGCGCACCCCGTTGCTGACAGACCGGTGGTTGACGTGCCCGGAAATGCCGTACTCGTCAAAGGTGATGATCAGGTCGATGTGCCAGTCCTTGACGTGGCGCTCGACAATGCGTTCGATGAGTTTCTCGTCCCACCATTCGTGCGGGTTGTCTTGCAGGCTTTTGTTCTCTAGGATGACGCACTTGTCGTCGGGAATGCCTAGTTCGGTGCACGAGGCCTTGGCCTCGGCGCGGCGCTGGTCTCCCAGGCCTTCATGGTTGCCTGGAAAGTTGTTATTGGTCGTTGTGAACTTGAAACTGATATAAATGAACGAGGACGAGAAAGGATAAAGAAGAATAGAATAAAGACATACCACTGGATAGAACAAGTATATGACGGTTCACATGCGGCGTCCCCCAGCTCTGCAGTATACTGGGACTGAAAAACAGACACTCGTCGTCCGGATGCGCGGTCACGAGCAAGATATTGCGCGCATTGCGGATTGCATGTGGGACCAGACGAGGATCTCCCGCGAGAAAGGTGCCCAGCAGGATGTATAGGAAGATCGGGAAGCAGAAGAAGGCGATGAACAGGCTCGACCACCTGCGGCGGACGGCTCGTCGGCCGAGATGCACTGCGCCGGCGAGGATCTTGGACCTTGCCATGCGAGTTCAAAATTGAATTAAAAAGAAGGAAATTGGATGGAATATGAGATGAGATCTGAGAGATGAGGTTATTCGCAGGCGAGATGGAGAAGAGAGAAGCAAGCGCAGTATGGCGGGTGCGGGGCCGACGATACGCGCTAGTCCGGATCAGGACATGTCTCTCTGTGGAGCAGAGCTTTGCTTGATGGACGTTTTCGGAATTGGTATACAGTAAAAACACTGGCTGACAAAGCTAGGCGAGACTATCATCAGCCTGGACCCTGGGAATGGCGTTAAAGGGGATCAGGGTCTTGCGCGCTCGTAATTACATGGCAGAGCCTCACACTAGTCGAGGGCGCGCCTGGATGTGAAATTGGGCATCAGAAGTGTGACTCTCATGGGGAGAATCCCACAAGAAGATAAATTTGCCGAGTAAAAAAAAAAAGAAGTGTAAGCTGCGGCTGAAACATACTACAGCGAAAAAGGGAACAGGTAATCAAAGCTGTGCGAATCGATCGCCTCAACAACGCTATACAAAAGCTTAAATCGGCTAGCGTCTCGTCTAAGCCAACTGCAGCAACTCGTATCCGAACTATAAATACCCTTGTTGCATGAGCTGTAAGGTTGCAACTTGTATCACGGGGTTCTTTGTAACGAGACTGAGCTCAGACCAGCCTCCTTGGCCCTTTTGTGTTGTGCAGGCTGACTGCAATTTGCTGGCTGACAAGATAGACGACGAACAAGTCATCAAAGGCTGGGTCGGCATGCATTAATTACAAGTGGTCCCATTCTGATTCTTGGTTCAGCTTTGCCCAGAGCTCCAACTAATACGTACACAGTTACTATGTTCAAAATCCGGCCAAGTGAACCGTTTCCTAATCCGGGTATGTATCGCCTGTCATACACGCACAATACGTGACCGTAATTTACAGCTATCTCGTGTTTCTTACCGTACCGACGTGTAACAGAAGACCCTCATCGGCTGGCTGGCTCTCATAGGCTCATAGTCTCCGTAAATTTCGCAAGGGAAAAAGTCAATCAGATGAGCGACATCCTCCCTGATTCTAATTGGCGGGGTGCCGTGTGAGATTCCGCCAGCATTCCTCAGATGCTGAGGGTTGAGGCTTAACACGGGATGGAAGACAAGCTTTGCCAAGCTCCTGATCGGCAAACTGGAGATTTAGTCCGTTCTGTCAATCTCGTTTCCGCATTTGACTTGACTTTCGCGATGGTTCGGTAGAATAATAATAATATCAATTCCGCCGTGTGACCTTTTTTTTGGTTGTATTTACCAGTCTCTGTGCCACCTCCGACAATCACCAACAACTTGTGTCTGGAGGATTCCAAAAAATGGGTGTTTCCAGAGACTGTCCATAGTAGACCCTGGTCCAGGCAACAATATTTCACCGGACAAATCCACCGTAATTATTCCAAGGCCAATTCGGGCTCTGGTCACTCAGGCCCGCTTTCACGTAAACTTAGCCTCTCCAGGCAGCAATATTCTGCACACTCCGGAAATGGACCCGCCTTGTGTTCGTACTACAGTAAACCCCGGTTATAAGCACCCACTTTTATAAGCACACCTTGTTATAAGCATCTGGAAACCATGTTAAAATTGAAATCACATACAAATATGCTTAGCACCTGGTTATTACCCATATGCTTAGGTTTTTGATTTCTCTCATACAAATATGCTTATAATCAAGTAAATATTTACTAAAAATAGATATTTTTACTCTTTATATATCACGTGATTAAAAATATTAGAATTTTTAACGTTGCCGCACCCTCAATATATTTATATATTTGAATGATTAGACCTTACTACAGAGAAATATAAGAAAATAGAGAGCTATACAGCCTCAAAATACTAGCCTAGCGCTTACTATTGCAAAAATAACACTTCTGTATAAATAAACATTTATTTGCTATATAATTTCTATGTAAATCGGTCGTACCTGGCCACAAGCACAACCTCTTTATAAGCACAAAAAGCCATGGTTTCTTTTATGTGCTTATAGACAGGGTTTACTGTAGTCCATGTATTTTAGATGATCTCGGGTCCAGAGAGACTTTTTGTTGATTTTTTCTCGTTGCATATAGGGTATCTCGGTGGTCAAACACGGATTGGTCAATAAAAACTTCAAACGAAATTATTAGAGGGTACTTACCCCCTCGTTTTTCCAACGCAAGGAAGTAAAACAGAAAAAAAAATACTGACTTCATCGTAGTTTGTTGGCAAGAGAATGGCTAGAGAATAGTACGTAAGGTCCCAGCTTCGATGCATAGCCGACTTGCTAGTCCACCAAATAGATGAGAAATAAAGACAGATTAAACAGTGGTCAGCATGTTTTTTTCCAACTAATACGCATAATCATATTAGTAATAATTTCCATCAATTTGACCGTCCAATTTTTTCACCCAATAACGTGCCTGTACGGTTGATTAGTAATCCATCTGCGGTAACTAGTTACATATATAAGCTCGACAGTTAACAACCATATCATGTCTTCCAAATATTGGTGTACTAATTGGCATAGCACTGTTTGAGCCTTGTTGTATGGCATAATTCTATAGAGAAATTCGGGATCGTATTGCGCATCGGATGATTTTCATCTTGAATTCCCAAAATCAAGCTTACCAGACACAATGCATCAACATAAATTGATAGCCTAAATAGGCACCGCGAGTCCACTACTGCACCGCTCCAAGATGTTTTGTTTGTTATTTTCAATATCGTAGATTTCCTTTGTTCTGCCATCTCTTGCTAATAACTTTCTCTTTGCCTTTCTCCTTCACCTCTGCCTCCTGACTCTCAAAACAAAATCGAGCACGCCAATAGCGTTTTGAGTCGTCTTTGCCGTCCACATCCTCTCATGATAAGTCAAGACATTGCGTCTAACTTTGGCATCCATTTTTTTAAGGGCGTTTCAATAATTTGCTGTCATAGGATGCATGTGCTTAAATCAGGGGTATGATGAATGTGTGTGCAGATTCTGTTGGAGATGTGGCTCCGTAGGCCACGAAATTTGCGAAAAGAAACTGTGCCCTGCTTCCGATAAAGAACACTATTGGGGGAATTGCACGCTGGGATGGAAGGGGAAAGCCCCGGAGTCTCCTCCATCATTGCTCATCAGATCAGTTGGGAAGGTAAGGCGTCGTATCCACTGAAAAGTTCCTGCTTCGTACATAGGATATTCTTTAACATCGCTTGCTTTGGGCTCACGTTTCACTAAATTATTGAAAAGAAAAACAAAAACACCAATAAAAACACTGCTCGAACGGCAAAACTGGACAGATACTAGCGGGACTCCAATAAGCCTTCGAAACATTGGTCCAATAGACCGAGCTTCAGTTTTGGAATCCCTCATCTCGAATGTGAAATTGAAAATGGAAGCTAGATATTCACCTGTGCTCAAAATGCGAGACATTACCAAAATCCTTGAAGCAGGTCTAAGCGCAACAGTGAGGGACATTTGTCAAGATGGCAAATTTAATTTAGAGAAGTGCGCCCCTTTGATGCAAACCCTTTCAATTTCATAGACAGGTCAATTTATGGATCCTTACTGAAAACTTTTGCAGTTTACTTCATATTGGAAGCGATCCAGAGACATCCAAGGATGCTGGAATATACCTCCATATTTTATGGAAAGAGACTGATTCTTGCATCTTTTGGTTATATATCGGTCAAGCATCCATTTTCAGTGACAGAATGAAAAACCATAACGATCCGTTACGCCGACTTCGGAATCCGTCTCTTCATTATCACGTATGGGATACAGTAGAGGGCATTAAGTCAAAATTTGTCACTCTCGCAAGATATACTGATCCCAAATGTGTAGAAGATCAATTGATTTTAAATATAGGCGAGATGTGGCTGTGTTTAGTGTTCCAAACTCTAAGGCATTTACATCTGGATCAATTTCTTCCTGGGGATGCGCAATCAATGTGGTCAGGAAATCACCTCAACGTCGCACTGCCACTATGGCAAGGATTTACAAAGACAGACAAAGAAATCCAGGAGGCGATTGGCGACAGGCATGACTTTCAGCAATATCTTCAATCTAAAGACCCTTTTGTCCAAGCATGGGCCAGAGATACCAGAGATGCATATAATGACCTCCGGAATTCACCAAACCCAATCCTCCGGGAGTATTATCAGACACACTTACATCAGAGACTCGAGAAATTACAAGAGACCTGGGCTTTAAAGAAAACTGACAGGGCTAGAAACCATCTGGAAGGGGTGTCAGAAAGAGTTTCCATATCAGGTGATCGCGTTGAAGTTGCAAGTGGAAACTACAAGTTCAGCATTTCGGCCAAATTGGGGCTTTATCTTTGCCATGGCGATGAAGTTATTCTTCAGTACCATTTGACATCCACGCAACATCCACATATGTATGCTCTCAAAGCATACCCGACAGATCCAGCCAGTCGATTAGGGGTTTCTATATGTGGCGAAGATACGAAGGGGCCATTCCACTGTTGGTTGGTGACAAACGGGGAACTTACTGTATTGAAAATGGATTCGTTGGTGGATAACTTGGAAGGTTTCTCTTTGGAAGAAACTAGAAGTTTCAAACGACGACATTATACCTCAAAAAGCGGAAAGCCTGGTGATGAAGACTATTCTCGGACAAACGTTTACACTTAGATACTAATTTGGCTCTCGCCTTCAAGAAAAATACACAGGGCGAGGTCTTCATGCGGATCTGGTGAAAAGAATTTCATTCGTTGAAAGTGTGTTTGAAGTTGCTTGAAAGAAAAGTTGTTGTATAGAGAAAGACCTCAGACTCGCAGAAATATGAAATACGGCGCTCTTCCCCTGAGCTAACATGCTCCACATGACAAATTAACGCCACAAATTGACACTATGTTTCTACAGCAAGAATTTCTTGTCTCCACGCAGACCATCCTGGACGTAACCCATGAGCAGCGGGCAGGGTACGGGGCAGGCTTCCCTGTCTGACAAAGTCAAATAGTCTGGAGAACAAGCTTGGCCATATCAAAAAACCAACCTCACTTCCTCACGAAACATCATTATTCTGACCCAATAGCCTTCCATGTTGAGACAAGACTGATTTCGTGCCAGCTGAAGGGCTTCAGATCCAGGTCTGAATAAAAGCTTCCTGTTGGATGATAAGAGGCTCTTTCAATGCTGTAGCATGATACTAAAAGTCTATTCAATCCCTAGAATTGTTCCATTCAAATTATTTCACTGTGCATGCGGACAGCAGCAATGTTGAGGATGTTGATCAGCCGAGTACATCCATTGATGTATGTAGTTGAGTCGCGCCCCGCCCGCCGCTATCGGAATCTTTCCCACCTTGATTGTTAAATCTTTTCTTTAACATCAGTTCTCCGAAATACCAATACACCGGAATCATCTCATAGCCAGAATGTCCTCCAGGAACAGCCTGTTACATAGACGCACGCACAACCTGCTTTTGATATCCAAATTGCTCAGCCTGCGGGACACGGTTTCTCCGCTCACGCTGGTTGTGGACTCGCTCGAGCAGCCTGCAAGACCTCTGTTGAAGGAGTATATACGACGCGCACAGGTAGGCTTGAATATAATCCGTCACTTTAGTGCTATATACACTAACCTCGTATTAGTTATCCAAAGTCCATGTTACATTCGTCTCATTCGAGACCGTAAAAAAGCCCCATGGCGTAGACTGCTTCGTCCTTGCACGACGAAAGAAACCCGCCGACCTGGCCAAGGAAATTACTGCTGCATCTTCGTCTGCTGGTCCGACTCGAAGTACGAATCAAGAGGTCTCATTGCTCTATCGTCTAGCTGACTGACGAATCCAGGACGCCTGATCATCATTGATACCATGAACCCTCTTCTGAGCAAACCAGGAATCCATCTCCCATCCTATCTAGGCTCGCTCATTGCGCCGAGCAATGCGGCCGCTGCATCAGCACAGACCCAGACATCGTTGATTGTGACATATCACCGCGACATTGTCGGAATCAAGCAGCGCCAACCCTACGCCCCATCTGATTTTTCTCTCTTAAGCTATCTAGCAACGACCATCATCACCCTCCACAACCTATCGCATATCCTCGCGCAAAAATCTGCTCGAGACCGAAGTCTTGCCAGCCCCGTCTTCGGTCTAGACGAAGAGCAAGAGGGCGTTATTCTGGGCAAGCCCGACGGCCCAGAGCACGCGGGCGGTATTGTGATTGAGATGGAGCACCGGCGCAAAAGCGGACGCGGCGTTGTCGAGTGGTATCACCTTCCCTCCGCTAGTCGCTATCTGCCGCAAGAGTTGAAAGAGGTGGTCACCTTGCTGGACGACCATCCTCTTTTCCAAAGGGCCGAGGACGATGGCGTGGCAGAAGAAGAGGAACCCGGGTCTACATTTGAGCTGAAGCTAACCGAGCGCCAGCGCCGCGACAGAGAAGGCGTCGTGTTGCCCTATTTTGATGCGCAAAAGGGCGACGGTCCTGGAGAGGGCGGACGAATCCTGTACGACATGGGAGAAGAAGACGACTTTGACGAAGAGGAAGATGAGATTTGATTTCGGTAGTACAGTGTCGGTATCAATCATGCAAAGAAATTCGTGACCCATTTATACATTTCGCTATGCATACATTACATCCATACGAGTGATTATTCAATCTGGGATATCAATCAGAAGAAACGCCACCAAATCATAACGAGCATAACGAATCCGACCCCAGCAAACGGTCCGTACTGAACAACGTTAGTCTTATGCTACGGTCCTCTTTCACACACATATATGTAGCCACTCACCTGTTTCAGAAGAAGTTCCCAGTTGATACGCACCGCGGCCTTGCGGTATTTCAAACTGTCCTCCCGCAGACGGCCTGACATCTCACCCATGCGCTCCAGGCTGTCACCCCGATACAGCAAATCTTCAATGTTTTTCGTCATGACCTTGGTGACGTCGCGAAGCTCGTCGTTCAGCTTGTCTAGGTTGGCCGCTGCGCGACTGTTCTGATACGTGCCTTTGGTGCGCTGAATGAACGTGTCGAATTCGACGAACGCGTATGGGCGCAGATTGGGCGAGTGGTACTG
The DNA here is from genome assembly GCA_023626135.1 of Talaromyces sp. R2412. Taxonomy (NCBI): domain Eukaryota; kingdom Fungi; phylum Ascomycota; class Eurotiomycetes; order Eurotiales; family Trichocomaceae; genus Talaromyces; species Talaromyces sp. R2412. Next base: position 85,036 of record JAMAGK010000001.1, read on the forward strand.
TGACGCAGAGTATGTGGTGGTAAATTCAGTCGCAAGGTCCGCGAGATACGTGAACGCGAGCTTTCGTGGGTATGATCTGTCGCATATGCACAGGAAGCAGATGTCATCTTTGATGATGTAGCTAAAACGCAAACAACAGTTAGTTATATATCGGAGATGATGCCTTAGATAGATTTAGGTGCCTCCACATACTGTAGATTGAATTGCCCTGACTCGATGCTGGCCTCCGTGGCTGAATTGCGGCTCATGCGTCGAAATATCATCTTTGCCTGGGATTTCACCTCTGCCAAGTCGCCTTCCGCCTAGTAATGAATGCGTGAGTAACTGAGTCCTCGTCTATAAGCAAAACCTCATGACATACCTGCTCGTCGTCGACGGAGGCAGCTAACATGAGGCCTGTTCATCGTTGTCAGTCTCCGTTCGTCCCTCCTTTGGTCGCGTCCCCAGGGTTCATACCATCCAGCCGCGCAATTTGCGTAGACCTGACCATGTTGATCGTTGACCTCTGGTCGTAGTGTTGAAATCAAACCGTTTATCTTCCCTGCAAAGAGAAACAAAAGCTGATTCGCGACAAATATGTACGTAGGTTGCGGAGATGCCTCGGCGCAGAGAGCTCCCTGGGCCAAATGCCACCTAGACGTAAGGCGGTGAGCGCCCCATGACGGCGATATCGCTCGTCTCCGATAACAGCTGCAACAGACCACGCGCAGACAGCGTTTCACTCTGCAAACAAAGAGAAAGGACATCGTCGCGTCATTGTGAGCTGCTTTGGGCGCCGCCCAAAAAACAATAAAAACCCCTCTAGGCATCAGATATGCCCTAGAGAATAAAAAAACTTCCACTACTCCAACAACGGAGTCGTGATGCCCGCCTTTAGTCTCTCCACCTGAAGCTATGCCATCAGCGCCGAAGCAGAAGAAGCAGAATGCTGCCGCGAAGCCAACTAAGGGAGGTGTCTGGGGAGAGGACTATCTCATGACGAATCCCAAATCGGCCCTGGTTACCGCGGATCTTGTCGTATGTGGTGGTATCCCATGGAGGTAGAATACAGGAAAGGCGCTGACTTGTCAGCAGAAGCTATTTTCAAACCCCAAAGCTTGGGAATGTCTCGACGAAGAGGAGAAAAAACATCTCATATCGCTACTACCTGCACATATCCATCCCAACCCGGATCCCGATCCTGATAATCCCGATGCCAAAATCCCCGCGTTGCCAGACGATTTCCTCCGCTACGATAACAACTGGAGAGGCGCGCTGCGCAATTTTCAGTCTGATCTAGAAACTGGGCGATATAAGCCTGCATGGCAGCGCCAGGCCAAGCAGGCAGTCAAGGACCGCGCCGAGGGGAAATACGATGACTTTAAAGAGCGCGAGTTTGAGCAGTTCTGGGGCCAGAAGCAGAAGATCAATCACGGTCTCATTGCCGGCGAGAGCTCCAAGGTCAAATTGAAGACTCTTATCCAGCATGAGGTTGTCCGTGTGGGAGACATTTGGAAATATTCGCGCTTTTTCCCCACAAAAAGGAATAGTAAGGAGGGGATTCTTGTTGAGAAGGAGGCCAAGGTAAGCATGCTACTGGTTTACACCTGTTATCTGCTACTAACATGGCTATAGATCATAGCCACCGATGGTGCGAATCTGTCCTTCTTAGTACCTACTGGTCAACGTACTTTTCTCTCCAATCCTAGTGCGACAGCTCTAGACCCAGCAGACAGTAATCTACAGGAAGAGCAAATACCTTTGGATACGAATGCAGTCCGTGAGCCTCATGCTGACCCCGAACAGGTTGAAAAACCAGAATCAAACCACAACGACCAACAAGACCACCCAGTTCTTGACTTGCCCGCTGATACTACCAGAAATGAAAGCTATCACAACCCCTCAAACCAACCAACTGGAAACGTTGGCGAGGATGCCGAGAAGCCTTCAACAACACTCCCACTTGAACCAAAGGAAGAAATTGCGCCCCCTAGAAAAGCTGGCAGGCCATCAACTAAGCGTAAAATAGCCACTGTTGGCTCCAGATCCACTCGATCCAAAGCCGCAAAGATCGATGCACACTCTTCACCTTCTCCAAAAGAACACACACAGAACGGAATATCACCTCTCGCAGAACCCCAGCCAGAACCTAAATGCGAGCCAGAACCCACGCCTGTTTCGATAGAGGCGTTTCCTGGACTGGATGTCGCTAGTTTCATGGCAGGGGCCGCAGAAGCTGCCTCGAATTCTGCAGCGTCCAACAAATCACCGACTCTTTCTCGCCATGACCAGAATGAGCCGATAAAGAGATCGCCATCGCCCTACCCTCCTACATCTTTGGAGCATCCTCAAGGTGAAACTCAGCACCAGCCTGAACAACAAAACCCCGATGCCGACGTCCCCTCTGCTACTCAACCTGCCCTGGAACCGCCACAAGCCGAGTCAGAGCTTGTCTCCGAATCGCCTAGCCCTTTGGAAATCACAGTTCACAATATCGCGGGGCCTACTGCACTGACGAAAAAGATCATTGAAATTGACGGCCGCGTCGGCCAGCCAGCGACCGCCAATGCGTGGAAGGAGTTTCGCTGTTACCGAAATAACCAGGATATGGGCAGTCTGTGGGAAGTGCGACAGGCTTGGTACATCAAATTCCAGCAGTAACGCGATTTTGTTTACAGTCACAACTAGACTTTTTTTTTAAGGAAGCAGTGTCTACAATCAATATTATTACCCAACCTGCATATTAATATCTGTCAAGCCCTAAATGCCCTCCTCATGTAGCTCCTCATTACCACCGGCAATATTTACCGAATAACTAGATTGCACAAAATCCTCGAGCTCCTCGCTCACGGTTTTTAGCTTTTCTTTGACAGCAGCAACGCCCTCTGCGCCGATTATATGTCTTGATGGAGGATTCTCATGACCTCCGATAGCTGTAATGGTGTGCACTGTCTCCAACGTAAGAGCTTCAAGATGTGCAGCGCTGAGCGGTGGATACATAGAGACAACTTCTGGCGCAGAAAAGGGGCCCTGGCGATCCGATTTAGAAGCGAGAGTTGGAGATTGATGATGTACCGGGCTGGCAGCAGCTACTTCAGACTGGGGAAGACGTGATATAAGCCCGTCCAATATATTGCGAAAGAGAGGCGCGTTGTTTTGGATCGACGAGTAGGCTGGCAGGATCGGAGGCACACTGCTGATGAGGTTTGTGAGGATCCGGATTTCCATGCTGCATTGAAGAATGGTCACTTTGATGTTGGTAGGCGCTATTTCATAGGCGATGCTCTGTAGGTCGATTGTTAGGGAAGTGCTTTTCCAATGGAGAGAAAGGCTATACATCGCAAAACCCTTCCAACGCCCATTCTGATGCACAGTATACTCCTAGACCAGGCGTTCCAATATGTGCCGCTTTGGATTTTTTAGTAAATGTTTGTAAAACAGTGGATTGAGCGCCTTACTGATCCCTGACAACACCATTATATGGCCTGCTCCCTGTTTTCGCAACGCTGGCAATGCCGACTTGATGAGGTTCACAGGACCGAAGTAATTTGTCTCAAACTGGTCGCGTACAAGGCCCAGTGCCCTCTCTGACGCGGCCAGTTCCTCAACAGTGCCGACAATGGCCTGGCTTGTGCAGCATAGCAGAATGTCAAGCCTGCCAAAGGCTTCTATAGCTTCAGCCACAGCAGCTTGGCACTCACTCGTTTTTCTGTGCCTAGATGTAAGCAACCCCGAAACTGTCCAAGCAGTGCTGTCTCTTCATACCTAATATCCAGTATCACCGGGCGAAAGCGGTCTTTCCAGCTGCCCTCATTGCTGCTTTCGACTTCGGCCAAAAAGGCATGGAAATAATCGCGCCGCCTTTCGTCGCGCAAAAGATCCGACGGGACCAGCCCACTTACAACGCAATCTCCATGCGCAAGCAGCTGTCGAGCAAGATACAGCCCAATTGGGCTATCGCCCGATGAAATCAACCATACTCGACGCTCAGCGTGCGGGGGAAAATGCGATCGCTTCTCGGGCTTCGTCATAGGGACGAGGTGGGCGTGACCAGCAAGCCCATTGCCCGGTGGGCTCTGTCCTTTCTCACAGCTGCAACTCCCGGCTTGAGGAGGACCACAGTCGAATGCAAGCTCTTGCTTCAAAGTATCAAGCAATCAGATGTTGGTATAGCACAGAGGAGTGAGCTAACGCGCGGTTCTAGAACGTGGGGGAAGCGCCAAGCCTAGTTGGACGCGATAGAGCTGGAGGAAGGTGCCGCCAAGCCTCGTCCCGTGGCAACTCGGGACTTTTCCTCCTTCTTCGCCGCCAGGTCTTGCTTCATCATCTGTTTTGTTCTCAATCAGACAATAAAACAGCCCAATATGCCGGAGCAAACGGCCCAACAACAGGAGCCGGAGTCTAGCGGCGTGAGTAACAGGCCTCTGTACTGCTCGAAGAATCTCCCCTGCTGACCTCGAGGAATAGTCCGGCTTGAAAGCCGCGATCCAAGGCCTCGTCATTTTCCTGCTGATTCAATTCGGAATGAATCAATTCATGAACAGCAAGAAAGACCAGACTGCTGCTTCTGTCCCTGGGCAGACTGGAAATAGTCAGGTGCCCGCTTATATCGACCGTCCCTCGCGCAGCGAAATCGAGAATTACAATGCTGTCCCCAACCTCATTGCTCCTATCTGGCCGACTGACAGCGCCTTGGATATCAGCATCTACGTGTCTCCGTCCGTCTCAATGCCTCCCCTGACGGCTGTCCCAAAGGATACTCTCGTTTTAGAGGAGAAAAAGTTTGGCATCGGTAACTGGAGTGACACTCGCGAGATTGATACCACCTTCAAGGTCCCAAAGCAGGTGCAGCAGAACGGAACGCTGTGGGCGCATTTCTACGTCGCTTTGAGCGGCAACCAGATCGACCCTTCTGCCCGCGACTACAGCCCTGAGACTGCAATCCACTTTGTGCGTCCCTTGACCCAATACTTGCCCAAGAAGAAGGTTGCAAAGCGCAAGAATCTCCTGGCAAGCGGCGAAGAAGAGGAGGAAGTCGAAGACGACACGTCAAAGTACTCGATCTCGTCATATTATCACCCCAACTTCACCGTGTCCGTGATTCCTGATTCAGGCGTGGCAAGCTATCAGCAAATGCACCCAGCTGTCCGCCAATTCGTGCAGCTTGAGAGCACTGGTGCTCGCGACAAGTCCGGCCAAAACACTTGGTACTACCCTATCTTGTTCTTGAACACTTTCTGGCAGCTCAAGTCGCACATGACCGAACTCAATTCTACTGTCGAGACCTTGCCTCTCCGGATTACTTTGAACAATCTGAACAATTGGAAATTCAGCATGATGGCCAGTCTGGACGAGGGTGCCAAACAAAATGCCCGTAACGCCGCCAATGGAGTATCGGTTCCGGGCGGAGGTGATGGAAGTGAATTCGAAATGATCAAGGAGATTCTTTTGGATACCAATATCTATCTTCTCGGTACAACCGTTATTGTCAGCCTTTTCCACATGGTTTTCGAGACCCTTGCATTCAAGAATGATATCGTAAGTATCAATTAGTCCGAAACTTGTTTTTGTTTGCTAACTCACATTCGAAAAGGCTCATTGGCGAAAGAAGAAAGATAACGTGGGAACCTCTGTTCGCACCATTCTCGCCAACATTTTCATGCAGACAGTCATCTTCCTTTACTTGATGGACAACAACGAGAACACTTCTTGGATGATTCTCGCTAGTCAAGGTTTCGGTATCGTTTTGGAAGCATGGAAAGTCACAAAAACCGTGGATGTCCGCCTTCGTCCGCCTCCACAGAACTCGGCTTGGTCATTCCTGCCCTATGTCATCACCTTCGAGGACAAACACAAACTCAGTGAGACGGAACAAAAGACTAAAGAGTACGACGAAATTGCCTTTAAATATCTTTATCTTATCGCCATCCCCTTGCTGGGTGCATATGCTGTTTACAGCCTCATCTACGAGAGCCACAAGTCCTGGTACTCGTTCATTATTGAGACCCTTGTAGGCAGTGTCTACGCCTACGGTTTCTTGATGATGGTACCCAGTCTATATATCAACTATCGTCTAAAGGTCAGTACAGAGCATTCTTCTCAAAGACACATCACTAACACCCAAGCAGTCCGTCGCCCATATGCCCGGCAAAGCTTTGACATACAAATTCTTAAACACGTTCATCGATGATCTGTTTGCATTCACCGTCAAGATGCCATGGCTACACCGCCTTGCAACTCTCCGAGACGACGTTATCTTCTTCATCTGGCTTTACCAGGGCTGGAAGTATAAGGTCGACTACAAGCGAGTCAACGAATTTGGCCAGGGAGGCGAGTCTGACGACGATGAGATCGAGGAAGAGGTCGTCTCCGAAACTGTCGCCAAGGCCGAGAATTCGACTGGTAGCGCTCCTAAAGCTAAGGCTGGCGCGTCGACACGCAAGAGGAAGTAGTTTCCTCGTCCTCATTTTCGTGATCAATCGATCGTTGAGTGTTTGCGTAGTTGACCAACTGCTCATATATAGTCTAGAATCACGTTACGTAGCTAATAAAGACACACGAATTTGTATACGTGTTATATTTACTACATGAAACGCGCCATTCTACAACCCGTATTCAAAATACTGATTTACCAACCACTGATTGTGGTCTGTTGGTTGAATGTTTCTGTAGTGGTGGTGGACGTAGCGGCATCGTGATTGGCCGGGCGGCAACTAGAAATCGCGACGCGTCGCAGCGGCCTCGTTGCTCAAGTTGCATCTCGAATCTCCTCGAGCAGCTTCATGTTCTTCTTACAAGGCTGCTCTGTGTGCAAGGAAATGCCATTCTGAGATCCTTGTTAAACCCGCAATTTGATGATACGCGGCGTCGCCCCGCTTAAGCAGTGAAGCTATGTCCGACTCTGAGGCTAATTCCGGTAAGGGCTCCCCATGATGGCCTTCGCACGATTGATCTGGATTGACCCAACAATAGGTCGAGACGATGTTGATGGCCATGCTCAGCTGAATCATCTGCGCAACACGGTGGACCACCTTGAAGCCGGTAATTCACGGTTCCGGACGTAACATTTCATGCATGACGTACTGACATACAAGTAAAGTTGCATTTGTACCGTCAAAACAACGGCATACGAGTGTTGCAGAGCTCGTCAGTGACATTGCGTCCGACGCGTATGATGTCGGTATCCCAAGTGATTCTTTGGAGCAATTGATCGATGTGCTCACCAAGCCGAACCACATGGATCAAGCGACAGTAACTACGCTGATCAAGAACTTGTATGCCCAAGAAAGGGTACCTGCTATCATCGTCACCAAGATCATCTGCAGCCTTGGCCCTGGAAAAGTTAAAGCCTCTCTCCCAACGCAGGCGTTACTTTTGCGATGGCTACTGTTGGTTTATGAATGTCTTGAGGACCAATCACATCTGTCCCAACTCTACTCCGTTCTCTTCAACCTCCTCGACATGATAAGTTTGCGTCGACCACTATGTCATTTGCTCTCATTAATTACTCGCCGGCGACATGTCAAACCATTCAGAATTCAAGCTGTCATGGAGCTTCTACGCAATGCGGGCGACGACGAGAAGGAACTTATGGGTCTCTTGCGCGTGTTCAAGAATTATTACCCAGATATCATCGTTGGCGAGACCGGACGTCTCAAGTTCTTCTTCAAACACCCTGACCCGGAATGGACCGCCAAACTGAAGCAAATTCAGCAACACAGCAGGGAGAAATCTCAGCTGGTATCAGGATCCGGTACTTTTCAAGTTGTCAGACGTGGCGGATTCAAACGAAGCAAAATTGAGACAATCATTCCCGAGATTCAGACTTCGAGGGTGCCAGCTCATCACACATCATTAGAAGAGCTGAGGAATGTGGACGACTTTGTACAACGCTTCGACAAGATAGAATTACCAAATCAGATTGTCTCGGTATTGGACGATCGTCTAGCGCAAAAGTATATGGCGATAGTGAGACCAGAAGCTGCCGAGGACCGGCTAGAAGATTGGCTCGACGCATTTTTGAGGGATGAAGCCGACAAGGCAACGCTCCCTGACCCCGATGAACCACATGCTCTACGCTATGTCTTGCAGGCGATTTCAGGCTACTCTCAAAGGACAAAGGTAACTTCCAAGTGTCCATTTCAAACTATCTGAGAACAGCATCTAACAAATATAGCAATTACCCCGTGCTATTCGATCATTTCTGAAACACTTTCTTCGCAACTGGGACGGTCAACATTGCAGAGAAGAGATTCTAGACATTTTGCAATTTCTGCCGAAAGGCCCATTCGACGAAGTTAAGAGCCACTATCTAAACCAGCTGGATGCTACTTTGGTTGATCACACTGCATCCTCTCGATCCAGCCTTCTCGATTTTTATGCTCGACTGATTCGCCAGTGGGGGATCGACTTAAGAGCAGAAACCCCTTCACTTTCGGCTAGTGGGTTTCAGCCTTTGATATCACTCATCAGTCACGCCGAGTTTTTATTACTATCGTTGATGGAACTTCCTCTCACGGCATCCGACCTCAAAGTGAAAGGGGCGAGCCCGGTGGTAATGAGTATCCTAGACATATACACTAATCTAGCAGATCTCTATTCCCATGCTGCAACCAATGGAAATATCCGCTTGACCGTGCCATTAGCCCCGGCGGTCTATACTCTGGCTCTTACTTCGAATCTTGCCCAGATATCTCGTCTTTGTAACGTTCTCGCTACATACAAAACGTCGTTTGAATCATCATTGACATCAAAGACGTTGCAATCGCCAGTGAAGTCAGTCGGGGGCTTCTATTCGCCGGATATGGTTGGCCTCTTTAATGGCTATGTCATGGACCTGTGCAATCTTATATGGCGAAACCGCGCATTAAATAACGAGGACCAGAATGCTCTTGGGTGCCTGATACCCAAAGCGACAAAAGACGCAATTGACGAGTACATCAAAGACTCAAATGAACTCCTAAAACGGCGCAAGGGACGCCTCGATGGCCCGTCATTTAGCCACGCTCTCGGCTTAATGTTCTCTTTGAGCCACCATGTTGCCCTGGCAAGTCATTCTGCGGCATGCTTTGCCGAGTTCGAAGACCAGAACATCTCACTCGGAAGCCAGCCGAGACTTAGGAAGCCTGTGACGCAGAAGAACCTCACTGCGCTCGAGAAGGACGGTGGAGTTAAACTTGCCTGGCCTGAGTATAGATTGAAGATGCTCGATTGGTTTGACGAACTAGGCAGTGAAGGTATTGGAAGGTTGATGAGGAGCACTATGAAAGCCTTGCGCAAGGAGACTTCATAGGAAGTTCAATATGCCCGAACATAAAATCTTCATAATCATACTTGTCTATTATGTGCATTTCTTGTATATTACATGACAGTCTAGAACCAACGATGAACTTTCACCGACAGCCACTAGCATAGTCTACTGACCACAGAATGACGAGTTTTAAAAGTCTGTGTTGACATATATGTCGTGAACACTAGACTCCTCTCTGAGCGCATTCATGGCCTCTCCAAGGTCATCGTGATGTTCTTCATTCTCAACCTTGACCATGGTGTCTCTGTTTGGGTCCCAAATAATCTGTGATTGCTCGATAGTGAGCCCAGTAGCTTTTGAAAGCACTTCTCCAACAGATTTTGTCTCCGGCGGTTCGGTATATACGACGAGTCTGCCTTCAGTATCCATGTCCAAGTCTGTGGCACCAGCCTCAATAGCCTGGTCCAAGTAATCATCCGGGTTCATGCCATCCTTCTTCTCAAATATAATTCGACCTTTCTTATTGAACAGATAAGTTGTTGGTGTCACTGTGCCGCCGTGCTCCTTTATCACACTGCGCACGTCTTGCAGCACTCGCGCCTTGTTTTCACTCATACACTCGATTACCGCAGCAACTGTTCCCGGCAGCATAGCTTCAATTGTGATGGTTTCAAGAGCTTGTCCCGAAGCGCTGACACCTTGACCACGGGCAATTGCTGCCTCGATTACCGACTTGGGTGTTTGCGCTTGCTTTGCTTTTGCGATTGCTAGTTGTAGGCGAGGGTTGTCTTTCGGATTAGGTCCCCATACTGTCACCGATCTTGTTAGCAGAGCAAATCACAGAACGAGCTTGCATACGTACGCTGTGAGGCTGTAATAATCTCCTTTGACAACAAACCTCGCTCTCTGCCCTTAGCGTTGTCGTTTTTTGCCTTGTCATGTCTGATAGTAGACCAACGGCTGTGTCCTGACGAGACCAGCGCCGACGAGCTGAACGTACGACAGCGATCGCAGACCCATTGAGATGGCACTCGCTGGCGACATGCTAGTCTCGAGGTCAACGAAGCTGCCATTTTGCACAAAACAAGTGGCGTGGCCAGCTGCTGGAGAGAAAGCACCGACCAAATGTTGTCATTGCTCTCAAAATCCATCGGGCCGACAATTATCCGCTCCGCCGTGCGGTATACTCAAGACAACATCTCCAGACTCGATCATCTTGGTTAATTCAGTGCGGTTTTGGTGCGACTTTCTTATTACAGCTTCATACCCTTTCGTTTACAGCCCGAAGCAAAGTTTGAATTTTTTGTTCCCTCCAGCAATCTCTACGGATTCAATTTCTAATGTCCGCCCCTGAGCCCGCTGCGGCGGCACCTGCTCCCGGCGCAGAGACGCATCGCACGGTGCTTGACGTTGCGAAGCTACACAGCCTCCCATCCGAACAACAAGACCTCTACGTGCTGACGTTTACCTCTGACCTCGCCCAACATGTCTCCGGGCTTACAAAGGACGAAATCACCGTCGAACAAGCGTTCGTCAAGCAGGAGCTCTTCAAGATCCTTAATCTCAGCTCCCCCACTATCACACGAGTGATCCGCAACAACCTGGGCAAGTGTTTTGGAACAATGCTCGGGAAGGGAGATCGGATTCCGCTGTATGATACGGTGCTGGAATTGCTTGCATTGGTCAATGGCGGAAAGAGCGTCGAGCTCAAGACCAAGCTGGCTGCTGCCCACTGTCTGGGGGAAGTGTTTGCCAGTGCTGGCGACAGCGCTTACAGCCAAGCACCTGCTGCTGTAGCTGGGCTTTCCAAGCTTCTAAAAGCCGGCAGCAACCATGCCGGACTCCGAGGCTCAGTTTTGGCCGCGATTCGAAAAGTGGTTGGTGGTCTCGGGGGCCCTATCGAGGAGCAAATAGCTCGAGACATATGGAAACAGGCGCGAAATGCAGCTTCTACCGACAAATCAGCGCTTGTTCAGATCAATGCTTGCCGGTGCCTTGAGCAGCTTTTGGCAACAACGACCTACTTTGACAATCAGAATGATTTCGACAACCTTAAGACCCTTATCTGGAAAATCGTCGAGAGTCCAATTGCGCCGGTGAGACACGCCGCTGCTTCGTGTTTGGCTAAGGCGCTGGTCAAGAGCTACTCGCCCCAAGCTGGACTCGAGGCAGCAGCAAAGGCCAAGAAGATGAAGAGGCAATCTAAGAAACCACCTCCGAAGAAAAAGGGTGACGAGGACGAAGATGAAGCCGCAGAACCGGAGTCTCCTGTCCCTAGTAAAAAAGCCGAGTCGCGCATGTTGCTTTCGCTTCCCGATATTCTGTCCCAGCTTTCTTCACAGTACGTGCGAAATTCTACAAGTAACCGAGCTAGGGCCGGCCTTGCGGTCTGTTATAAGCACGTTATTCGGAACTTGGGAGACAATGTCGTCGAAGAGAGATACAGTCAAATCGCCTCCCATCTCCTTATTACCCTAATCAACCACCCGACAGTAACTTACAGCCGGTTTCGTCTTCTGATGACTAGGAAATTCATAAAAATTATTCTTGAAGACACAATTGGCCACGAAATATTGCGGGAGACCAGCCAATTGAATGCAGCGAATTGGTTGATTAACGGCATTCTGAAAGACTATCCTCAAGTCATCCAGGAGAGACGCGAGCCAAGCAAACATACACTCACGAGTACACTTAGCGCACTCTCATCGTTGATCTTGTCTCTCGGTTCAGCCGTGAACTCACTTGGTGATGCCTGTCGCGAAGCGCTTATTCAAGTTTTGCCTCATCCCAGCTACACTGTACAGGTTCAAACAGCCCAATGCCTTCGAAATTTTGTTCTGGCATGTCCAAGCCAGCTTATATCGTGTGTTACCATCTGTTCTAACAGCTTGAACCGCGAGATTGGACAGCTAATTACACCTCGTTCATCCTCTCGGCGATGTCTGGGGTTTGCGAACGGATTATCTGCTATGCTGGGGACGTCTAGGTTGCAACCCCTCTATGGATCCGTTGATGTTTTTGCACGTGTGCTATCACAGGCAACCGATCTGCTCAAGAATAGCGGTAGCTCTGAATTGCGAGTTGCAAGCACTCAAATTCAAGTTGCATGGATTCTCATTGGAGGGTTGATGCCTCTTGGACCTAGTTTTGTGAAAATCCACCTGTCTCAGTTGATGTTGCTGTGGAAAAATGCTCTGTCTAAGCCTTTGGGCAAGGCAAATACAACTGAGCGAGGTCCCTTGGAGACAAGTTTCCTCGCACACGTTAGAGAATGCGCTTTAGGATCGATTCTTTCCTTCCTTGAATTCAACGGCAAATTGATCACCGTGGATGGAGCTCGACGTCTGGCTACGATGCTGCAAAACACAGTTGCTTTCTTAGATGATGTAGCTCTGCCAAAGACATCGGAGGACATCTCTCAACGACTTTCCCCGTCCTTGCAATTGCATGATTACGTGGTCATGGTCCGTCGTCGCGTACTTCAGTGCTTTACGAAACTGGTTAAGATTAACCAGACCAGTCATGCCGAAATAATGTCTCAGTCTAGTCTTCTCAGCCTAGCCATGTCATCTTTCGCAGACCCGGATCTCACACTTGCCAGTCCTTCTGAAAGTTCGATTGCCGCTTCGACTGGGCAATTTGAGAGCCTTTGGGATCTTTGGGATAATTTTGGTTTTGGACTAACTGGTCTCGCCCGGACCTATGTCAACGAAACACTGGCTGGAAAGCGTGCTGGACGAAGCGCTCCTTGGATCACCGGCGACTCAAAAGATCAGAAGATTGACGATGTTGTGAGTTACGCAGATTAAAACACGGTTTATCATTTCACTGACAACTGTAGTTGAACTTTCCCACTGGCCAAGCTAGTGAACATGACTCTGTACTCCTTTACAGCAAACAAGACAGTCAATCTTCTTTTCACACAGACCCTCCGGCAATAGAAGTAGTCAACACTGCTATAGAGCTCTTTGCCGTCGCTCTTCCACTACAAACTCCTAAAGTCCAAGAGAGTAGTGTCGAACAAATTGCGACCCTCCTTTCGTCTCACACTTTGCAGAGGAATCCGGGCCGCAAAGCTGCCATGTCCATTAATATTGCTATAGCTCTGTTGCATACTCTTAAAGTGGCGGTTAAGGAAACTCCTTCTCTTCCTGGAAACTTGGATCTGTCTACAGGCAAAATTATGCAAGAGCTTTTACAGGTAAGCTCTCTGTTACCATTTCTTATATTCAATCTGATTTATTTTGCAGAAATTCGTCATGGACCCTGATCCAATAGTTCGAACGATTGGCTTTGAAGCTCTCGGAAGGCTCTGTAACAGCGCCGGTAATGCTTTCACTAATACCCAAATCAACTGGCTGATCGATACGATTGTCGAGAACCGTGAGCCGAATGCACGTGCAGGATGTGCTGCCGCGTTAGGCTGCATACACTCACAGGTTGGTGGCATGGCCGCAGGTTTCCACTTAAAAACCATTGTCGGAGTTTTGATGTCGTTATGTAACGACCCGCACCCCGTCGTACATTTTTGGGCTCTAGATGGCCTAGAAAGAGTGGCAGAATCCGCCGGGCTGACCTTTTCGGCCTACACTTCAAGTTCGTTGGGCATGCTAGCCCAGCTGTACATTGCAGACTCTCACAATGAGGAAGCAGCCTCGTTAGCAACCTCGAACCTTGAGATTATATTCCCCACACCTCTCATCATTGGGCGAGCGGTAGACTCGCTCATCAATGTCTTGGGCCCCGATTTGCAAGATATCACAAAGACACGCAATCTCATCTTGACGCTGGTGCGTCAATTTCAGCTGGAGGAATCTGCAGCAATGACCACTCAAAGCTCTCGATGCTTGGATCACCTATCGTTATATGCACCATCACATGTTGACTTTTCTGCATACGTCAAACGCTTGCAAGCTGAACTTGCATCTAAGAGCCCATTGATGCGTGAGGCAGCAGTGCGTGGGTTGAGCAACTTGATGAAACGAGATGCGGAGTTGGTTCTTGCTACGCCAGAAACTACTTTAGAGGATGACATTTGGGTTGCCCTCGACGACTCACCCGACAGTGCATCCGTGAAAAGCTTGATTCGCAATTGGCTGCAACAAACTGGCCTTTCACATACCGAGCTTTGGGTTCAACGCTTCCAAAATGTGCTTACTAAAACTCGTGCTAAAGCAGAGGACGGCCCCAAAAAGCCAGTGCGTGTGGCTACAGTATCGGAGCTTCCAGATGACGAAGTCGCTGGATTTGCCTCAGCTGTTGCTGGCGGTGATCAAGAGGACGCAGATAACAACGTGACTGCTGGTCAAGAGTTGTTGAAATGGCAAACCCGCAATTTTGCATTGAGTTGTCTAAGCGAGCTTCTCTCCATGGTCAATGAACATATACAACCAGACCAGACCATTCCCGCAGAGGCAGCTCTTCAACAGAAAATCGGCGACATTGTCCGAATAGCTTTCTCTGCTTCGACTGCCAATGTCATAGAGCTCAGAGTTTGGGGTCTCAAAATCCTCGACCAGATTCTCAAGGTGAGTTTGTCTGTATGTACTTATGTAGGCTATGCACTAACCGATTCGTCAAGATGTTTGGTAAAACCCCTGACCCTGATTTTTCTGAGGCGTCTCTGCTCGAACAATACCAAGCGCAAATCGGCTCGGCCTTAACTCCAGCATTTGCAGCTGACTCCTCTCCCGATCTGGCCTCGGAAGCAATTAATGTGTGTGGTACGTTTGTTGCTACCGGTATTGTCACAAATGTGGATCGCATGGGTAGAATTTTCCGACTTCTTGTAGTTGGTCTGGAAAACTTTACAAGTAAGTGGTCTTTCTTTAGTATGTTCTAAAAATCCACTAATCATGTCTAGAAAATCCGGATGTTACGGAGATTGGCGACTTGAGAGGTCTCAACTCCAATGCAAGGGTCATGGTAAAGATGGCCCTTTTCTCGGCCTGGGCACGACTACAAATGGCAAGCTTGGAGCAGCCTTATCTAGTTGAGATTGTGAAACCATACACAGCCATGCTCACGCCACTCTGGCTGTCTTCTCTGCAAGAATTCGCTAGGCTGCGTTTTGAGCCTGATATTTCTGGCAGTCTCGGCACTCCATCGACAGGAAATCTTGATGAGGTTTATGCAGCCCTCAATAGAGAGACACTCCTTAACGTAAGTTTCGCTCTTGGAATTATAGCTTACATGTATACTAAGTTACAAAGTATTATCAAGATTCTTGGTTGAATCTCGTCGACGCCATTGCGAGCTTGGTTGAGAAGGATAGTGATTTTGTCTTCGACGCACTAGATAACAAATCCACGCAAGAACAAGACGAAGAACAGGAAGCCGAAACCAACGGAGAAGTTTCTCGTGGAAAGGGTGATAGCATCAATTACCGCGATGAACCTGTCGCCTTCTTTTTTGTGCTTTTCGGTCTTGCTTTCGAGGCTCTGGTCGATCAGTCCATAACTCCTCTTCAAAGATTGGAGATTCTTCAGGCCTTGAAGAAGATACTTCGACCTACCGTTTCTGGTAACGCTGTTTACCAAGACGCTGTGTTTTCCGAAACGATAGACACTCTTGATCGTCTTGTGTTAACAGAAGGCTACAATATTCAAACGGTCATTGTGGAGACAGCTAGAAATCTGTCGTTGGACCACCCAGCGGCCCAAGCTGGCCAAGACCGTGTTGAAAACCTGTCTGATGATATCGAGCAGCTCTTTGAGCTGACAAGAAACATCATCCTTGTCTTGGCTGGTTTGCTGCCAAACTTGAGTGATGCAAGCTCTCGCACATTCAACGTCACCTCTGAAGATTCTCTAGTTTTAATCCGTCTCGCTTTATCTTCGCTGGTCGATGTGGCCTCTGTATTCCCAGAGATTATTCGGCATGATCTTCATGCTTGCATTTTGCACATTTTCAGCACTGTTCTTGCGACTGGAATCTGTCAGGCTGAAGTCGTTCCACATGCCCTCCCAATATTCCGCCGTTTTATCCAAGGTGTCAGCCCAAAAGATGCACCATTAACGGAAGCAGTCTCGCTGCAAATGCGAGGTTGTCTGACGCGTTTCTTAACGACACTTACAATCGCTCAACGTCGGGAATCAGAAACATCTCTGCCCTGTGCAAAGAACACTCTTCTCGCCATGACTATAGTCCTCACTACGACTAGCCATGCTCTGCCACCTCATGACCCTGTGATTTGCAAAGTCCTCGACGAGTTTTTAGACTGTCTACAGGATGTGGGCCTTGCCAGTGTTGCTGCAGGATGTATTCGATCTGTGCTTTTGAACCCGGGTCCAAGATCTGCAACGGACTCATCGATTGCACGCTATCTGTTCCCCAGGCTTCTCGCATTTGTAGCTGCGGTGCCTGATGATAGGGGCGAGCCTCCAATTGATCCAGAGAATTCGCGCACGGTAATTGCGCAAACGCTAATTCTGTTCATCAGTATTCCGGCAGCAGTGCCAAGGATTCAATTACCAACAGCCGTGCCTTTGGTCGTTGCAGCTCTCTTAGCGCGTGCCAAAAATGATGGGGCCTCTGTATATCGGGACACGGCAGTTCGACTTCTGGAGATAGGCAAGTTGGACGCAGTGCTGTTCCGCACACTGTTAGCTCGCATGGAACCGGAACAAAAGTCTCTTGTCGAAGAGATCCTACGTAGCGCAGATACAAGCGCTTCAGCCAAGGCTGTTGATTCCGACGCTGACGGACGGAAAGCTGCCCCGACTATTGCCCTTCGAATGGACTTTTAAATCTGTGCGAGATGGGGTTGATGACTTTTTATGATTATGAAGAAACAACAAAAGTCTAGTAATATGTATATATCATACATGTATATGTCTATGCTTCATTTATGATGCATGTCGCCGAATATATTATCACCAATTTTGACAAGATGTAACGCTGATATATAAGGATGTTGAAAAAGTCGTAAATCATTCTATTTGTACAAGAATTTATAACTCATCTCTCATATTGGGCTTTGCCTTTGCCTTTGGCGTCGCGGGCGCGCTCTCAGCCCTCAAACGGGCCAAGAAGTCCTGGTCGCCATCAGGCGTGCCCAGCACACTGGGTTGCTTTCGCTTTTGGGCCGCGTTGTCGGGTTGGCAGGTATCGGCGTATTGTCTCATGTACTGTGGCAGAACGACCGTCCATAGCTTGTCGTCTGATAGGTACTTGTACCTTTCCTCTTTACAGATCTCGCCAGAGACAAGTCGGAACATGGTCAACATGTTGCTGGCAGCTATTTTGGCCGCCTGTTTCTTGAAACAGTAATTCCACTGGTTCAGGTTGTCGCTCCCACTGGTGCAGAAATGCTGGCCTGGCGCCAGCAGCCCCTCGCATTCTTGCTTGGTTGCCGTGGCTATATCTTCGCCGATTTGCGTAAACGTCTGTTTGAAGTTGTCCGACAGCGACATCTCGCGCGCCATAGTGTCAATCAGCGGCAGGAATACGTGGGCGCGTGTCCAGTCGTCCCAGGTCGATATCACCGGTTGGCAGCCGCGCGCACATATCTCGGTTTGGTACGCGCTTCCAAGCGAGTCCCAGCGAGTAGCAATTGTTCTGAGGAGAGCGAGGGCGCAGGATTCTGCGTAGGTGAGGGGGAGGCAGACGAGGACGAGGAAGAAAACTGTGCAAAAATTGGCAGAGCCAGAGGAGCTCCAACGGTTGGAGGGACGCATTGTTGCCAAGCCCTGTTGCCTTCGTAAGATTTTGTCGGCGTGACAGGGACGAACAGCAGAGAACAAACTGGACGGTTTGGGAGCGAGGCGAAAAGAACGTCGAGTTCATCTTGGAGATCGACGTTTGAACTAAGATGCCGGCGACCTGGCCTCTGATTGGCTGCCTTGGCTCAGTGGGTCGGATCTGGGGTAGGTTACATTAGCGCTTCATAAAGTTATGCAATGTCATTTTGATAATCTCTAGTAAAATAGCTCGGTTAAGCTTCTCTATTTCTACAAATATTATAGATTTCTAATTTTCACTCCCAATATTCTATAGGGTATCAACCGTGCTAAATCCCCCCCCCCCCGGAGTCAACCGAAGCAAAAGCCATTATTATAGTCGATGGCGGTAGTTCGTAGTTATACAAAGGAAATCAAGTCAAAGTATATGGAACCTATCCCAAAGTTTCGCTTGCAAGAGCGTCGGAGAGGGACGGAGATGCTTCGGACGATGCAGCTGCCTCAGTTACGTGCTCCGCAGTAGGAGCTGCTTTGGAAGCAGCCTGTTTCTTTTCTAAATCGTGTGTGCGGACTGAATAAAATTTCAGAAACGTAATGGCCATGACTGATTTTTTGCGTTAGATGTCAGTTTTTTACCACATCTATTGGATACCCTGGCATGGTTGAGGTATGGTTGAGACTTACTCCCACTGAATGCGATGGCTAATGCTGCCCGCCGCGTAAGAACCCATCTCAATCCTTCAGCTTCGCTTTTGCCGTCACTGGCCAAGGACACAGCAATTCTATAGTTGAGTTCCTGTATTCCAGTATCCAGACCGCGTTGCTGCTCGCGGATCGTCATCTTGTGGTCATTCCGCATCCCCTTCAGGTCATCGTTCAGCCTCGCCAGTTCCTGGTTGAGTCGGAGATTCAAGATGTCGGCTTCATGTTGTAGATGTGTCCGGGAAGTTCGCTGCCGCTCAACCTCCGAGTTTCTGGATGTTTGCAGCGATGACTGGAGTTCGGAGCAGGCGGCCTTGAACAAATATTCCTCGTTTTCACTGTCCGATTTGGAAGTAAGAGTTTCCTCCGCAAGATTCAACTTGTCCTGTAAAATACCGCGAATGGCTTTCATAACCGTGATAGCCTGGTCTTCACTGAAGCCGCCTCCTTGGAGATCCTTCACAAGACTGTATGAATCAAAATGGTGGACATAGGGCGCAGGCGTCAAATGCGGTATTCCCTTTTTATCTTCCACTATCCTTGTCAATGTCATATCCTCTGGCTGTGGCATTTGAAGGACCGCATCGAGCGGGTTTTGTGGCGGAGGAACTTCCTGCGATGTATTTTGCTCATCCTTGGCTTGCTCCGGTGGAGCACTGGCCTGTTCTGCGGCTTGCGCTGTCGTTCCCGACGCGTCTTCGCTTTGTTCGTTATTAGTCTGCGTGTTTTTCACCGCCGCGCTGTCATTAGGCTCCTTCTCCGGCACAGAAGACTTGCTTTCTTGCTTTTGCGCTGTCTCCTGCGGGGCATTCGCAGACTGCGATTTTGAGGTAGCATTCTTTTTTGCCGGTTTCGCACTCGATTCCTTTGCGGGTTTGTTCTTCGATCGCGACGGCGGAGGAATCTTTGGTTCTACCGCTTGTCCGCGCCGTGATGGGAACGTCTCTTGATCCCGACGGGTACTCGTGTGGAAGCCTGTTGAAGCCGAGGTTGAGAAACGAAAAGGACGAACGGTTGGTTCGCAAGACCGAACTGACCGAAACAGTTGAGGGTAGAGAAACGGCAGCCGCGGTGCGGCCATGGTGTGTGTGTTGCGAATGAGGTGGTGGTGGTGGTTGTGGTAATTGTTGTTGAAGAAAAATGAAATTGCTCCACGATGCGATGACGATGGAGCGTCTTCTCCGCGGCGAACCAGTCCCGTGCCCCGTTCTCCGCCGATATTTGGTCCACACCCGCGCACGTCTGTTTCCACGCACTATCAGTAAATGAAGTCCTTGAAAAGAAATTAAAAGAGCAAATACGGGCGATAACTCCCATGTGTGATTATATAAATCTCTATCTACATCTAATGACAAAAGCTTGAACGCTTAATTTGCAAGGAGGCCAAAAAGCAGCTCCGTCCGTTTCCAGAACTCATGTGCAGACTCCTGCAATCTACCGATGATGCTATCGCCGTCTTCAAGTTCAACTTGGATCTTTTCAATGAAGCCGTCCAAGAGATCGTTTTTGTTGTCGCCGGCTGACAGAGCATCGCGAAGATAGAACGCGTCCAACGCAAGTTGAATCTTCCAATCTTGGGCGTCGTGCAATGGCTTGGGAGAATCATCCTTGGGCACGGCAGTGCCATTTTCAGTCTTCTCCACAGAGTCCTCCTTATCTTGTTCTTTCTGCTCAGTATCTTCTTGATCCTTTTCGTGTGATGGAACAGCGTTATTAAGCTGTTTTAGCTTCGTAGACAGACATTCAGAGACCTCTGTATTCAATTTTGCTTTAAGAACTGCAGCTGCAGGGGGGCTCCATAGATCCGGACCAAGGCTTTCCATCGCTACCACGAGACGTCGAAAGTACTGGAATGTTGCCGGTAATGGCTGGGTTGGAAGTTCGGGGCTTCCATCCCATAGAGAACGGCCTGGTAACCGTTGTGCAGTATTTTTCAACGGGCGAAGGAAGGTTGTCACAGGTATTTGGACAATAATTTCCTGGGCCAAAGTATCATGTAAGGAAGGCACAATGTCTTGGGCGAAACCCAAGCTCTCATCTTGTATAATCTCAGACGGACCGTTTCGCCGAATTTCCCTGATCAATCTCAGAAGGAAGGCTGCTTTACTGCTCCGATCAGCATCGCCAAAAGCTTCAGTGACAGTACTAAATACTATCTGCAAGTCAAGGAAAGCCTGTCTAGTAGTGTTCACTTGTTCCTCGCGCAACAAGTGGGGGTCATCTTCGTTCAACAGGGTTGCAGGGTCGTTATCCAGCTTTTCGTCATCGTCGCCGTCATCAAGAGTTTCTTCCCACCTCGTGTGTTTCAAGTCGTCGATTAAGCTCCTAGAGCGCTCAATAGCTACTAACCAAGAGTCATATAGCTTCAATACTTTGGAGACTTTCGTATCTCGTCCGAGAAGCGTGTCCATGACGACCGTTTTAAAGGTCGTCGCTCCATTTGAATATTCCAGGGATGTCAAGCTAGGATCCCAGAGAGACTGCGTTTGTTGTGCTTCTTCATGATTCCATTGGTCAATGTGGCTCTTTGCTGCATCGCCAATCGAGGATAATCCTTGGGCCTGGTTGAGGAGGATAGTTTTCAATTGGGCGTTGAAGATACCTCTGATTCCTTCCAGCACAATTGTTGATGAATGAGTCAGCGTCGCAGGTGCGGCCGAAAGCCACATATCCAACGTTTCCTTCCGCAAGGAGAGCACGTCTTCGAAACTATCAAAATCCTTCAAAACCGCGGCGCTGCTCTCTGAGAAGCGGGTAAAGGCTTCCTTGGACCATTTCTTGATCAATTGCTCCGCAGATTGCTTGGTAAGACTGTCGGACTTGATCCAGGGAGTGAAATTTTTGACATCACTGGCTACCCATCGTCCAAAAACATCGAGATCAAGCTCACCCAAGCCCTTGATATCGGTATCAGTCAATAGAGGTTGACTCTGTAATTTGGACAGGGCATCAGCCAGTCGGCGGGAAGATAGAGTCTTTGTATTTTGCAGGGTATGTATGTAGAGATTGAGAGCCTTTGGCACACTTTCTCTCGAATGAGTGCGACGTTCCAGCTGTCTCACGATACTTTCTAGTCGAACAGCATGGAAATGAACGAGCACATCATGCGGCGATGAGGTATAGGAGAGACAAAACGCAGACATCGAGTCAATTATGTTTTCAATGCTTGAGCTAGCCGATCCTAACCTTCGGTTGATCCGTTTTCGTATGGTTTTTCGCAAGTTGTCAAGTTGGGAACTCAAATTTTCCACAAATGGCGGGGCGTCTGGGTTCTGGGACAAGGCTTTGTACAGAAATCTTGAAATGACCATCAACTTTGATGCCAACAAGAGGGATTTGTGTTTCCGCAGTAGTCGCCCGATGATCGTTGTACAGCGGTGAAGCAATGCGATTTGCGCGGCGAGGGCTCGATTATTCTCAACACCGTCTTCCAATTTTCGGTTGGCATTGACTGATTTATCGGACTTCTTGCTCAATAAATTCGTATTACAGCGGAGACCGAGACTGGCAAGCTTCTCCTCAGCCTCCTGGTTCTCCTTATTCATTTCCACAATTGTCTCCGCGGTCTCCAGCAGCTCACGATATCGTGTCCTAGAACCCAGACCAGTTAGCATCATAGAAAGCGGTTAAAGGGAAAGGCTTGCGCATACCCGACCATAGACCGCAACTTCTCGCGATTGCTCGCAATATCACGTCGCAACTCCTGCTCCACCTTCCGCACGGTAGGGATGGGGTATTGAAATGCCTCCTGCCATGACTTCAGATTTTGGGGGTCTGGCGTATCCGTTGCCATTGTTGTCTGGAAGCTGCCTGCGCGAGGGCAAGCCTTATCTTGTGGTCAAGCTTAAGACCACCAAACGCAACGTGTGGTTTTGGCGTGCTTCACGGACAGGTATCGGAACGCACAGGCCACGCGGAGGCTAGCAGCGCCGCTGCGGCCTCAGGCTTGGGCTCAGACTTAGGCTCAATGACTCACTACTTCATTTCTGTGAGTTGTGTTGAGATTTCTGACTGAGTGCTTGACCAAGGAAAAGGATAGAGAAGACTGTGAGTCAAGGGAGTTGCAGGTGCCGTTCCCGACAGCGCGCGCTCAACCGGCACCTGCTTTCTTATCGCCGCTGCCCCGCCTAAAAAAAAGTTCCCCTCGCAAACCAGCCATCTAGATCTCCTCTACGCCATCAAGCACACTTCCATGATGCCGCACCTCGATTCTGAGCCTCCTGAGGCTTCTGAGACTTCTGGGGGTATGACGAAGCTTCCATTTCCCCCCGTCACCAAATCTCACATCCTGCATTGCTCGTATCATTACTGGCACCCGTTGTAAGTAAACACCAAAGTTAACAGCATGAACCCGCGTGGCTGATAAATCATCTGTAGGTACCGTATTAGCACGCCCAAAGCTCGCCTTATTCCCCTGACAGATCCATTTATCTCCTACCTTCGCGCAGACGGAATCGTTCTTCCACCAGATCAACCAGCCCGTTCTACTTTCACCGATGACGACAGCGGTTTTGAAGCTTCCGATGACGAGCAAGATGACGGGGAGAATGACGATCCATCGACTGCTTGGCCCGAGGTCCACGCTCAGATAAAAGAAACTATCCAAGAACTGGGCGGGAAAGTAACGCCAAAGCTGAACTGGAGTGCTCCGAAAGACGCGACGTGGATCGCCGTCACAAATGACCTTCAATGCCAAACCCCAAATGACATCTACATGCTCCTCAAGAGTAGTGATTTCATCACACATGATTTGGAACACGCTTTCGACGATACGGACCCTGAACCGAGCGAGTCAACCAATGAACCGGCTTCCGAAGGCTTGGATGTTCCGAAAATCCCATACCATCTCGTTCTCCGCAAATACTTCAATCTCAATCCATCATTGGAATTCCGGTGTTTCGTGCGTGACCGCAAACTTATTTGTCTGTGCCAGCGAGACTTGAACCACTTTGATTTCTTGTTTCCTATGCGAGATATGCTACGATCTCGGATACAAGCGTTTTTCGACGACAAACTTCGAGATACATTTCCGGATACAAATTTTGTTTTCGACGTCTACGTTCCCCCGCCTCATGAAAGGGTCTGGCTTATCGATATCAATCCGTGGGCTATTCGAACAGATCCTTTACTATTTAGTTGGCTCGAAATTCTAACTATGAAAGAACCAGCTCCTATCGAAGAGGAATTTGTTAGACTTTCGCTCAAGACTGACAACGCCAATTTGGCAGAGAATCATTTATCAGAGACCGGAGATGACAGCGCTTCTGAGCAAGAAAATGATGACGAGGCGTCGGATGTCGAAGATTTATCTGTATTCCCAGAGCTTCGATTGGTGAGACGTGACGACCCTGAAGCTTATGGGTTTACCTCGCCTCAGTATTCCGCTCACAAATTGCCTCGAGACGTGGTTGATGCTTCACAGGCGGGTCCAGGAGGCATGGAGTCGTTTATGCGCCAGTGGCAGGATCTTCTTGCCAAAGAGTACCAGCAGCAACAAGACGAATCGAGCGATGACGAATAAAAGAGAGCAACCTGTTGACAATACGGATTACGAATAAACTTTGGAGTTTGGGTCGGTTGTTTTGCTTTTCTACAGGCATGGGAAAGGTGTTTAAAACTTCTCTGAGATATGTTTTTATAAGTTGCTATTAGAACAAATAATAAGCGCATGTTTGGTCGGAGGTATGTGCATCAGTTAATATGGTGATACTGCTTGTATGTGCATAAAAAATCTTGATTTTGTCCAATGTCTCTGAAAGTCGCCCGGCTAAAAGCAGACACCAAGTCATAGATCTTGACTAATTGAACATATTATACATGTCAAAGTCTATAGCTTATGCTTCTTCTCTCCAGATGCAAGCTTCCTGAACTCCTCTTGTGGAATACCAGCACTGAATCTCTCAATCGCCCCGTAAAACTCAGCAAAATTCTGCTTATCCAGCCTCTCACGCTCGGGACGACGAATCAACTCTTTGATCTTGAGAAGACTCGATTGGTTGAGGTGCAGGCCCAACCGATCGTCAACCTCGGCCAGCACAGCCTTCAAAAAGCCTGCAGAATCATCCTGTTTTCCAGACGGGGCAGAAATGACTTTGTTCACGAAGCCGGTCGCCGTGAGTTCGTCAATACTGATGCGCTTGCTCATGATCAGCGCCTCGTTAGCCTTGGAAATACCCAGACGCTCGACAAGGGAGCGCGATGTACCGCCTTCGGCCACCAGCCCCAGAGATGAGAAGGGAGTGAGGAGGAAAGTATGCGGGGCGGCGTAGATGAAGTCGGCAAGCGCGACGAAAGCAGCGCTCAGACCGACGACGGGGCCGTTGAGCGCAACGACCAGGATCTTTGGGTGGTTGTAGATTGTGCGCGTGAGGTCGAGGTTGTTCACGGAGAATAAGCTGACCAGTTTCTGGCGCTGGCTGGCGGCGTTTGCATCCCGAGTCGGTCCTATCGAATTGATATCTGCGCCGCTATATCGTATCGAGAAAGATTGTTAGTCAAGACGTCAGATAAGGGTTCCCAATGCTCAAGAATGACAGCATACGCGGAGAAAAACCGTCCGGTTCCTGTGAGGACGGTGATGTAGATGTCATCTCTCTGCTCAATCTCGCGGAACCGCTCGCCAAGGAGGGCATATAGCTCGTGGTTCAGGGCATTGAGCTTGTTGGCACGGTTGATCGTTATGATGGCAGTGCGGTCTTGATACGTGACGGTGATGGAGTTGGGGTCTGCCATGGTGATAGAGTGAATGTGAGTGTCAGGTATTGGTCAATTGAGGGTATGTATTTTGGGTAGATAAGGGTTCAAGATAAAAACAGAAAGAACAAGTAAATGTACCTTTTTGCGGGGAGCCGAGGTCCACCCGGCCGTGTGGTTGGCTGGTCTGGCCTACCTCGGGTTTGCCTGTAGGGCTGACCACCGAGGCTTTTTTCAACAATAACAATCAAGTATTGAACAGGGTTTTGAAATATACAAGTGCATAGAAATGGGTGAGCAAGTTTCTCAATTACAAAAGAAATTCTAAGTATAGAGAAAGGCCATGAGCACTTGCAAGAGTAGCGCTTAGGAAAACCACGAACCTGGGATGGAAATTATAGATCAAGCTGTGTGATAAAAATTCGACTGCATCAAGCTTCAGACAATCACAATTCTTAAATCAGTGAAATCAAAAACAACCGTCGTCCTGGTGTTCCCTGTATTGTTTCTTGATGCGTGTATTGAAGATGCATGTTTGCACTGTTTGCACATCCATCTCGAAGTGGAGTCCGCATCAAAGGTTGGATGGAGATGCGACGTCAACTGCTGTCTGTGTCTTTGCAATCAAATCATTCTCACGACAATTTATTCAGCCCAGCGTTCCGGTACTACTCCAGTGAAGGAACTGCTACTAGACGTATTGCGCGAAACCTTGCGTAACCACATCTCAAGCCTGCCCGCAACGGAACCTGCGGCAGGAGAAATCTCATACTGCGCACGAGCTATCTTGGACGAGTGAGAAGGAACAGAATCGTACAATTTCGGAAAGCCCTCCACAGACTCTCAGTTCGCTGAATTAAACTCGCATAAACCGTCACAATGTCTCAAATCCTCCGCAGACTCCAAGGTGGGAATCTAGAAGTTGCCAAGGTAACATCCTCGTTCTTTTGCTACTGGTGAATCATCCTATGAAATCGAAATACTAATATCGATTCCTCTCATAGTTTGGCATGTACATTCTCTTTCCCATCGGCTGGATGTACTACTTTGGCACCAACCTCGAAGAACGATTCACAGTCCGCGACTTCTGGCCCACGGCCGAACAATCCCACAAAATCCCCGAATCAAAAGAAGAAATCGATCGCGAATTGAACAGGATGCGGAGGTTAGATACTCTCAAGCGGGAACGAAGGCTACGAGAGCAGCAGCAACAAGAGACTGCTACTGCTGCTGCTGCTGTTGCTGAGGAGACGGGCCAATAAATAATAATGTGAACAATCACTGTACGAATCTTTTGTCGAAAAGAAAAAGGCGACGATATATTTTTACCCCTCTGACGCTCTCCGTTCTCATAATTTCTGTTTGATGTCTCGGTGTGCTTGTTGACCACCGAAACCATTTGTATTTCTAGGAGTTAGGATGCACTCAATTTCTCCAGATTGTATAACACTCGCGAAACATGTCTGAGTATATACGATTGGCTTTTGTCAAGACAAATTCAAATGAACAAACTACATGTCAATTTCAATTTGTGCATTAATTTCAACTGGGTACGACAACATAAAAGTTTCGCAGAACATAATAATTTATTAGTGATGTGGAAATGTAGTATTCCAAACTATGCAACAAAATCGGCACTCGGATTCTTCCACCAGGGACCAAAAAAAGCTTTCGTCTAACCTGTATGCGAAGTCGTCCGATGCAAAGCCTCCATATTTAATATAAAAACATACACACGCACAAAACGCCACAAAGCGCCCCCCCCGCTTAATATCAAGAAATGCATGACAAGAAACAAGCATTGACACCGCCCAGTCTGTTATTCCGACTCTTATTTATTATTAAGTGTATTATTAAAAGCATGAAACAAATCCGGGGTAGCGTCGCCCCATTTTCGAAACCGCTTTGACAGTGGCGGCCGTCTTATAGTTCGCCCAGAGCGGTGGCGACGGGTGCTTTGACGGTTTCATAGACGAGGTTGAGATTGGCTGTAGACGAAGCGCCAGCGCCCTTGAGAACAGAACTCGCAGACGGAATGTATTCCTGGATCATGGAGACGTCGGCGGTGAGGTAGTAGTGGACGTGGCTGTAGATGGACACTAGGTGGTTTGGAAGATAGATATAGGTAGCGCTCATGAGAAGAGACAGGAGGCCGAGAACGACAAAATCTGACGCAAAACAAATGTGTTAGAATAAGGGGAAAGGGTACAGGTCAAGAGTGGAAGCATCTCGGCTCCGGGATCAAGCGGGACACTCACTGAGGATGAACTTTTCGGTTGGAGTAAGCATGTACAAAGCAAAAGTGACTTCATATTGGTAGTTCTTCAGACGTAGCCACCGGACAAGCGAGGTCAGCGGCGAGGGCGACGAAGCAGACGTTGTTTGAGACATGGTTGGCTTGGTGGATCGTGTCTTGTTATTTTTTTTCCTTCTCCTGAGAATGATTCTTGCACAATCGGGCCAGAAAATGACACTCAATTTGCGTTTTGTTGTGGTCAATAAGGAAATTTTATTCACAAGTGACCGTTTTCCAAGCGCGGTAGGAAGGTAGTGAAGCAGGTCGATGTGAGTCTCCTGAGTGAAAATGTACCAGTCATTGCGGCGTGCACCCCCGAGATAAGCAGACAACTGCGCTATTCCCAATATGGTTAGTTCTCTACCATCTGGTTAGCGCTGCCTGTCAGGATATTCCATGGGTTGATGCATTTGTTATTGCGAGTTGATATGATTCATTTGCAATAAATATACCATAACATGGTCTAGTTACTTGTGAAGTCAAGTTGTTCTAAATTGTAACTATTGTTATTGTCATGGTCTTCACCAGCCACGAGCAACATTATTTGAACGCCAAGCATTCGAGGCGGCCCCACATCAACGCATGCAAGAGATCCCAATTTAATTCAACTCCGACATCTAGATCCTCAAATGTTGGTATGAATCGCTAAACACGCCGATTGACGGCATCCAAAAGGATGGAGCCAGTCTTTCAACGTTTTTATAAATCGAGTGCCCCGCTCGCCCGGTCATTCTCAACGTATCCGGCCCGCTCCATCAAGCAACTGCCTCCGCGTCCCAAGCTTGACGATGCCGATATCACGGGGACGTACCTCAAAGGCTCTGGTCCCGGCGGTCAAAAGATTGTAGGTTCTTCTACTGTGCTTTGAAAAAAAGCGTTGTCCACAGCTCTTCCCCTTGGAATAAATGTCTAACACGGCCCGTAGAACAAAACCAACTCAGCCGTCCAGCTGATTCACAAGCCGACGGGAATCGTGGTGAAAAGCCAGTCAACCCGATCGCGCTCGCAGAACCAAAAGATTGCGCGCGAGCTCTTGGCTGCAAAAGTGGAGCAGCTAGAAAAGGGAGAAGAGAGCCGCGAAGCAATCAAGGCGGCCGTGAAGCGAAAGAGGAAAGCCAGCTCCACGAAGAAGAAACGCCGAAAGTATCGAGCTCTGGAAGAAGAGAGAAACAATCAACAAGAATCCGAGTCCGCTGATGAGCCTGGTGTTCCTGATGGTTCTCAAAAGGAACATGCCGATGTCACCTCACAACTTGAGAGCAACTTGGAAAAGTCCCAATCGGCCAGCTAAGGGTCTTAATACCAGAAGCGTTGCATTTCCCATTCCCGGCATCTAAAGCGTTTATTCAGCGTGTATATGTAATCTACTACGTGTGTATTATAGAATAAATCAATATATCCTTCCCTATCTGCTTATCTAAAACTAACGATTATGTAGGTATTGTTAAGGGAGAAAATGCGTTAGTGAATTCGTTAATATCTTTTTGGATGTTGCTTGAACATGTTATGCAGTCATGTAACTGACGAGAACCTTTTGGGCTTCCGGAGATAGACGCTCTTGAACAAATCCACTGACCCGTCCGCCGTTCTTCGAATCGGCCTCCTTCAGGTATTTCCCAACCCACACCTTGAGTTCGGGTCCAGTCTCAGGCCATGGGTCCTTAGGCCGCGATCGAACCGTATTCAAAGGTGTAAATCCTACTCCAAATGCCATATCATCAACGTCATGCTCGGCGATAATATCATCACCCGTGCTTGGCAGAGGAGGCAATTCCAACAGCTTCAGAAGTGCCTCGCAAGTGAAGCCCCACCCTTTCTTGTATCGATTTGCGAATGCTTCAGATGTGGCAAGAGTCTTAGTGAACGACACTACAGCAGTTTTGCGATCCAATGGCCGAGCCAGTTTCTGGGATTCTGGTAGAATAATGTTCAAGTAAACGGGCGTGAACAGTCTGTACGTAATTAGATAATATTCCTTTATTAAAGCCCACAAAGACTTACTCGGGTTGAACTTTATCAGTGACTTGGATGAAGAAGTCGGCACTGTAGCCCTGATCATCCCGAGCAGAGACAAAGTGAAAGAAACGGACAAAGCGTAGCTGGAGATTCTCCGTCTTTGAGTTCTGCAGACGGGTCATAATAACCTGGATGATCGAAGTAAAATATTGTTCCAATGCAGATCTTGCAAATGTCAGACTAAAACTCCAAATCAAAGTAGGTGGACATAAACTCACGATGGGAAGCTTCCGACCACCGCCTCCAGTAAGTCAAACCCATGACTCTCATTGGCCTTGGTAGAAAGCAATTTCTGGAAGATACCAAGAACAGGTTCGATCTGATTGTTTTGTACAATAAATTGCGCGCCTCGCGGGATGACAGCGGATAGCAGTCTAACCAAGGCAGGGACGTTGCCTTTGGATTCCCACATGACGGGCATTAGGATTGGCGCAATCAAACTTTGATAGTATTCTGGCAACGTCGCAGAGGGATTGGCTTCAAGAAGGGCGGCAAAAAGTTGGAAGACGTATGGCATGAACTCTGAAGCTAGTAAGCACCATTCTCTCGAAACGACACGCTATTCAACGCTTACCTTGAACATCTGCTTGGAGGACTTCAGCGAACGGAGCATAGAGGGCTTGTTCTAATTTCTCTGGGTTCGCAGGGGCAGAAAACCTAAGAATCGTTAAAGGGCGTTACGAGTAAAAAAAGTACTTGTGTCAAACCTAACTCACCGGATAAAAGCGCCCATTGACTCAAAGTGGTAATAGTAGAAGCGGGGGTTACTGGGATTGGCACTGATGATTCTCGTGATCTTGATCAGGTGCTCGAGAACAGCATCGGTGTGAGGAACAACTGCTTCTTTGATCACGATGAGGACTCTCATAACACATTTCATGAGGAACTCATTTTCCTGCACCTTCGGGGGCGAGGGATCCTTCTCAACCAGTTGGAAAAGATGCTCCAAAAGCTCCTTTGCCAGCGGGGTAATATTGGCCGCCGGGACAATTGGTTGACCGCTTGCATCATGAAACGCGAGTACTCGCTCAACTGCAATGGCTGCATAAGTGTAGACAACATAGTTTGATGAACCAAGATGATTCACCAGCATCGGGAACACTTCCTGCCACTGTGCCGGCGTGATGATGCTTCGGAACAGATACAGATACTTGATGGCATCCACTTTCAGGATAGGGTGCAAGCCACTCTCATTGATCAAGTCGGAGGCGAGATTGTTTTGGAAAAAGTTGGCAATGTCCACATGTTTGCTTATGCTGGTGATTCCGTGGGTAGCGGTTGCTGCGCCCTTGGCTGCAATCGCAGAGAATAGATAAGTGGCAGTATCCTTCGATTTCCAGTTGGAAGCTGGGTCTTTGGAGTATTCTGTGAGGTAATGATTGGTGTACTGGAGAACGGTCTTGGTGACCAATTCCTCGAATTTGTTAGACAGCTGCCGAACAAAGTCTGTAGCTGCTCTGCGTCTCGTATCGCTATCAGAACCCTCTAAATCACGGCGGATGAACTCAATTGGTTCATCCTCGAACAGTTCCTCGTCAGATTCCCTCAGAGCAATGTTAGGAAGCACGACTTTCTCAATGACCTGGCCAAGGGTCGCTTCGTTCTCGAACAGCTTGGCGTGTTCGGGAATACCCGTAGTAGAGGTGAGAAATTGCAGCGCCTTGCTAACCAGTATATCGTACTTGGTCTCTTGACCCACCGTCGTCAACAGATTCCAGGAATTTGCGACAAACTGGTCGACATGCGGTCCGAAAACGTCGCTATATTTTTGTACAAAAAGAGTAGATACTTCAAATATGCCAGCTCGAACAAATTCAAGAACTCCGGATTCAGTGTCGTCGTCAGTGTGAAGCAATTGGTTGTCATATAGCAGGTACTTGAGAAGCAAGTTCGCAATAGACTGCACGTTATCCTCCACCATCGGAGAGAGATCCTGACAATTGAGATCGTACATCAGCTTCACCATGAGATTGAGCTGTGTAAAAGCCTGTGTAAGCTTCTCTTTGTCGTTCTTGTTCTCCTCGATGAATGCATCCAAACCCTGTAAATAATTAGCGGCGATTCGTTTAATAGCAGTCCAGTAATGTTTACCTCGAACAATGCCAGATATGGCGCTGAGAATGTAGAAAGCACATGAAGAATCTCGGTGAAAAGTTCGTCTGATCGGAAGAGAGGACGCCATCGTCGGAAAATCGAGTGTGCAACCGTGAGCACACCAATGTTGACGGACGGATTTTTAGGATCCAGTCTTGACACCAAGTCCTATGACGATAAACCATTAGCATTCACCCCGCACAAAATAAGGCAACAGGTAAACATACTGCAACAAGTGTGTCCCATCGCTCCCAAAAGTCACTGTCAGCAATCACACTGGCTGCTTCGCCCAGCTGGGTTTGGATTCCACCGGGCACATTGGTCATCAAGTTGATCAGCTCGCGCTTAATAGTAATAACCTCGTCTTGTGGGAGCTTGTAGTTCCCATCCTCGTCCACCCAATTCCTCCGAATAAGATTCTTAAAGCATAGAGCGCTAGCGAGGCGAGTGTTGTAGGGGTAGTCGGCGGAAGCGGTGATCTGCAGGAGGGACAAGGAAAAGCCCGGTTTCTTTTCCTCCTGGCGCAGCGTGAGCTCGGCTGGTACGCCAAATTAGATACATCTATAGTAAAAACATGGTAGGCGCTGGGACAAACCTTGCTTATTCTGCCTGGGATCCAAGCTCGCCTCCAAGAGCTGCGCAACAGCTCCCAAGTTGGCGGCCATCACGACAAATGAAGGAGCTACAAGGGCAGGGCAACAAGTGGTGTGACAGCAGGTAGAGAATACAATCAGACTTGATATGACCCAATGAGGCTTTGGACAGCAGTGGAAAAGGAAGACGTGCTGGCAACAATCACCGCATGAAAGAAAGACGATGGATTCGCCGCTTTCCTTGTCCGGCAGTTTGTTTGGCGGGCTGTTTGTCTTCTGTTTGTCTCGGGAGCTCTGCGCGGTGGTGGGGGAGCCCGCCTGTCCCGCCAATCAGCACAGCCCAGGCCCGCCCGCCGCTTACATAATATCTCTGTTAGTTTTTGCTTTAGATCACCTGACCGCACGTGACTTTCACCGCCCATCAACGCTGGAGAAAGCTTTTTCCGGACTGTCCTACGTAATGCTCACTGAAATTGTATTAGTATTATGCATAATATTATTGCATGTCTTTGCAGCCGTCAAGATAGTATAATAATACGTATTATCTCTTCTAATTCTATGGCCTGCACGCCGTAATCGATTGGCTGTGGGTGCTTGCTGTTGCACGTGGCAGCACTTGGACTTTGCAAGAAGGTCGCAGAAACATTTTTCTCTAAAAGAAAAAAATTTTTCCCACGCAACAGTGTCTAGTTCCAGGTAATCTTACACTAACAGGGCACTGCTGTCGTCCTGGCACCAGCTTATCTTTGATTGTTAGTTTCCTATTAGGAGCAAGGCTATCGTCGGCCAACCCGTCCGCACGCTTTGGGCTAGCTGCATTAGATCCCACCTGCCTGCATGGCCTTCTTCTTCCTCCCGGACCACAGTCGGAGAAAACGATGAGATGAAAAGCTCTGCCTAGCTTGCAACCTCTCTTGTTGTGTGCGCATTGTGTGTCGTTTTGCTCTGTCTCCGCGTCGTGCCTTTTTCCTGCGCTGTGCTTGCTGCCTATGACATATCAACACTCTACGTACAGTATTGCCTCCTCTGTCGCCAAACCACCCAACCCGGGGCCTCGCTGACTGTCCTTTGTTCTCTAGCTCTCCAAGGAGAAAGCGAATATCTCAGGTGCTGACGTCGCTGAAAAGCTGCGGATGTCTTCCGGAAATGATAATCCACCCCCAAAATCAGCCTCGTCCTCGTTTGCCGATGTCTTCAAGACCTTAGCTTCCGGTCGCCGGAAATCTCTCTCTCCTCTCTCGGCTTCTGACAGCGGCAATGATTGGGCAACTTATCATATAGATGGTCGCAAGGATAGTCGCGCAACATTTGGCTTCGAAGCAATGCATCGTGGAAGTCTCACGCCAAACCCTCCCGAGCCCAACTCCGCGCCGGAGTATGAAACAGCTCTCCGGAATCTCCAACATCCTGTGCTGGGCGCCGAAGAGGCAGACACAGTTGCCAGGTTTCTAACCAGGTTTACTGCGGAACAATCCATAGCTCTTTGGGAAGCCGGTTCCCATCTCCTTTACCAAGAGGAGTCCGAAGATGGGCGGATGCGAGCGTCGAGGCTATTGGAGGCTGTTTCTGAACGGCAAGACTTGTTGCCTGCATTTAAAAGTCAGATTTGCAAGAGTATTATGCCCCAGACAGTGCCTGATGCAATCCCCGCTCGGATAAACGCCCTGGTTGCCTTGTCCGACAACGGCCGAAAGTTAGATAGCTTACAAGTCAACATCCTGCCAACCCTTGCAGCTTGTCTCTTTCCGCTATTCAAAGCTGTTGCCAATATCAGATCAAAGGCAAGAAAAAACAGAACACCACAGTCGAATGGCCTTGATGACGAAACCCCTTTGGACACCTTGTTTGACTTCATCCTCAATATTTTTACGCTTCAACAAATCCCCGCCGATAAGGAAGAGATTGAAATCCTTCTTGAAGAACTCCTCCGGTTGTGCCGGAAGACTGCGCTCACCAGAGACTTAAAGAACGCGCTTTTGATTTTTGATGCCATTATTTGTTGCGCCGATGTTCCCGAGAGGAGCTTCATTCCGTTGTTGGAAGTACTATGCAGCATACACGCTTCCGTGAAATCTCTTTCAGGTCCAACTTCTCGTGTCATCCGCAGCATCACTAAGTCCCGCCATAGATCGTCGATGATTGATGCTCTGTATTCTTTCTTGGAAGAAATCCCGGACGACTATGGTCGGAATTTAAATGTGGTACGTGGCGCCATCGAGATATTGACTGATCTGCTTGGCGCTTTCGACCGCCAAGAGGCGTGGGAATTATCTTTTCCCAAGTTGGTCAACTCGTGTCAATCAATTGTATTACGAAAAAATGAGCGTCTATTTGCCGATGTCGTCGAATTGTGCGCGAGCATGTTGAGTGGCGACTTTGCTCTGGAATGCATGCAAGAACAGGATTGGTCTGGCCTGGCCCACTTGCTCATAGATTGCTGTGACTGCTCTGACGATACTCTTGCCGACAACTTCCAAACATCCGTAACCTCGCCCACAAAGATGACTTCACAAGGAGATCGCATTATCTCCAGCGCTTCTCATTTGACATTATCAATTGAGCACATTTGGGAGCAGCTTACATGCGAGCAAAAAGACGAACTCAGCCGTTTTATGAAAACAATCCACAATAATTTGTCTCCTTCGCAAGCCAGACTATTGATCAGCCATCTAAGAGAGCGAAGAGCATGTTACCCTGATCAGGCTGATTGGGAATCTCAAGCGACATGGCTTGTTGAAGCCTTTCTGCAGAAGTCAGGCAAGCCATCTGATGTTCGTGTCTTGGCCATTGAAGCGTTAGAAGAGGCTCTCCTTGAAGAGGGCAATTTGTCCAAGTTTGAAGAAATTGGCATCATCAGGCGTTTGCTTCAAAATTTTGCTGATGAGAGAGATACAATTTATCTGGCCTCACTTGTATCAGTGATGACCGAAGTCGGCGTCGAGGCAAATGACAAATGTTTCAATATCATTGTCGACACACTCAGCTCACCGATGACCGCTGATTTGGATGAAGACGACGCCATTGCCAATGCTAGAAATTTACAATATCGCCGTGGTTCTGCGACTGGTTTAGAACCGTCGTTGTCGAACATTTGCATGGTCGGCCTTGTTCGACTGTTTCTTCGGTTTCTAAATTCAAACCCTGGACGAACGGCGCTGCTGTTTGAAACTTTAATCTTCATCACAAAGACATGGAAGAAACGGTCACCCGATGCCTTATTGACAGTCTTCAACCTTCTTTTCAAGCTGCGTTGTGATTCTTCAGGTGCTGTTTACATCGCCACGGAATTAGAAAACCATTTCTTGGTCAAAGTCTTAAGTCGCTCACTCGATGTCGGCGTAAAGCAAACTACAAATGCAGACGCATCTGCTAGTGATCGATCATCAGTAGCTACTGATGATGGCCTACCTACGAATGTGGGTAGGCTATCGTTGCGCGAACAATCCGCACCCAAGACGCTATCTCGCATCAGTAGCTCACACTTACGCACAGCGAAGTGGTCGCCTCCCAGTTGGACACATATTGGTTCAAAGTCTCTTCCTGACGAGCCTCCGGCAGACCCAAGTCCTCTTGTGTATACCTTCAAGAAGTCCGATGATGAAAACGATGAGGCTATTGCCCTGAAGGTCAATATATACTTGGAAACAATCATCGATCTCTTGCAGAAGCGCGACATCCACTGGGATTTGTATAGCTATATTCTGGCTCACCTTGGACCGCAACTCAGCAACAAAACTTTCTTCTCCAACGCGGTCCCGCAAGTTCAAATGCTGCGCAATATTCTATGTGGCCAGATCAAGGGCGAGGCGTTTCGCGAACCGCCAGCTACGACAGGTATCAAAAAGGCAGATGTAGCCATTTGTATATTTGACTCGTTAGGCATCCTCATTGGATATCACGAGTGTTTTGCCAAGAGTGAACAGGATGAGCTTGTTCGTGCGTTCATGCTTGGAATTGGATCATGGGATGGCACGTCGCGCGGTTGTATACATGCCTTGTCTGTTTGCTGCCATGAAATCCCACTTTCGGTGACGAAGTCTTTGAATGCAATCCTTGATAAGATGTCAAAGGTCATAACGATGTCTCATGTGGCAGTGCATATACTAGAGTTTCTAGCGCTTCTTGCTCGGTTACCAGACGTGTATGTCAACCTTCGCGAGGAGGAGATCCGTACCGTCTTCGGAATTTGTATACGGTTCATACAGACAAGTAGGGAACAGCAGCACAAAGTCGAGTCCCCCGTCAGTCGAACTGGGTCGATCGGTACAAGACTTAGTGGTGGTCTGAGAGAACTGGCCTCAGCCCAGGCTGATTCAGCCGAGCCGAATTGGCAAGAAGGTGTTTCTCAATACGTATATACCTTGACGTATCACGTTCTAGTGTTCTGGTTTCTGTCTCTCAAGCTCCAAGATCGCGCTAAACATGTCAACTGGATAACAAATCGGTTGATATTCACCGATGAAAACAACCGCGGGGTGCTTGAGGAACAGAGCGAAGTATTTCTGGACTTGATGCAACGTTCGACTTACTCTGACCTGGGTGATACGATTCCCTTTGAAACGTTTCCTCCATCGCCCGAAGATGGTCCAGTTACTTCGAAATCGTGGATTGTAGGGATGAGTATACTGACCATTGAGACTGCTGGCACGTCTGGTCTCTCACAAATCATTAAAAGGATGGCTTCTGGAACGACTTACGCCGAGTATCGACAGCGAACTGCACCTGTCTTACCTCATCAGATTCCTGCGACTCCTGATACTCTGTCCCTATCGAATGTGTCGAACCGTACGGCCATACTACCTTCTCATGTTTTGCTTCAGATGATGTCGACTTCATTTCCTACACCCGGTGTCATTCAACCTATTCCACTACCGGACGATGCCATGACTCGGAGAGCTATAAGCTCATTTGATAGAAACGATATCGTTGATGGACATAAAATCGGCGTCGTCTTCATTGACAAGGATCAGATCTCTGAAGCCGAGATATTGGCGAATACAGCCGGAAGTCCAGACTACGAGCAGTTCTTGGCTGGTTTAGGTACCAAGGTTTCTATTCGCAACGCCCAATTCAACACCCAAGGCCTTTACAGTGATATGGATGGCGAGTTCACGTATGCCTGGCGGGATCGTGTAGCAGAGATTGTGTACCATGTCACAACGATGATGCCAACGAACCTTGAGCAT
Source organism: Talaromyces sp. R2412 (assembly GCA_023626135.1). Lineage (NCBI taxonomy): Eukaryota > Fungi > Ascomycota > Eurotiomycetes > Eurotiales > Trichocomaceae > Talaromyces > Talaromyces sp. R2412. The sequence continues at coordinate 122,526 of JAMAGK010000001.1, forward strand.
GATCCTGCTTGTGTGGGCAAAAAACGCCACATCGGCAACGACTTTGTCAATATCATCTTCAATCGCTCAAATAAGCCTTTTAACTTTGAGACTATTCCGTCACAATTCAATTCGATCAATATTGTCATTTGTCCAGTGTCCCGGATCGCCTTCGACAAGGACATTGATTCTGTGGACAATTACAACAAATCATTTTACATGGTCAGGGTAATGACCAAACCTGGCCTGCCTGAACTTTCTCCTGCTTCTACTCCGAAGATCATCTCTGGGAAAAGCCTTGCTGCATATGTTCGTATTCTTGGAATGAATGCCTCTGTTTTCAGTCGTGTATGGAATAGAGAAGGTGGCGAACACATTTCTTCGTGGAGGAACCGACTCCGAGAAATCAAGCGCCTTCGGGAACGCGTGCTTTCACCTCCCAGCCAGCCATCCGATACAACAGAAGGAGGTTTCCTGGGTTATCGTCGTAACACAAGAGCAAACATATTTGCCGAAGATGAGGCATCATCTCGACCCGGCGTGCGCACCGATTTTACCGCCGACTGGAATTCTGCAGCAGGCGGGAATGTCTCCAAGGCCTTGGACTTTACCCAGTGGACTCGCTGATGACCCATGCCTACCTATCGCAAACAAATCACTACGCATCCACGCCCATGAGACATTTCTCGATTCACCTTTTTCACGATACCACCGGACTGGGCCAAGTGCCTCTGTACCCCAAAAGTTCTTCTTGTATTGATTCTTATTTATTCTGCTTTCTTGGCCTCGGGGTTTTGGTGCTTTCGGGCTTTACGTGACGATCTGATCTTAATTTTATTACGAACAAGAACAACAGAACAACAGGACAACAGAACTGCAAAATATGGGATCACAAAAAAAAGAGTTCATTCGACACGTCTCTTTCTCCCCCCCCCCCCCCCCCCCCCTTCCCTTCCCCTTATGCCTTTTTTTCTCCTCTTTTTTCTTGACGGATTTTTTTGAGGAACCAAAAAAGTGACTTTTTTCATGTGATTTTAACGAAGCGATGACGATATCATGGGATTATGAGTAAAAGCCAAAAGTGTTTTTAAAATCTATGTATGAATGAATTCGTGTTTCTCAATTGATACTTTCAAGAGGGATGATATTTTACTTGCAATCTTGTTAGGTTATGTGTAGGATTGATCACTGAATTTCATCGGCGAAAGGATTAGAAGCAATAAGACTTTTCAAATGACATTGGCCTTGCATACCAGGATTGCGAAATCCATAACAGGCAAATTGATGTTCCTATCTCGATGTCAAATTGAACGAATCAGTTGATATCAATTGATAATTTTTAACTAACGAGGGTATACTACTATATTTTACTCCAACCTTACATCAATGCCAACTATTATACACTTCTTCGTCTGTCTAGAAACAGCACACGAGCGTGATTTTGTTTTCTCCTCTCCTAATTTTTGTTCTAAGATCACCATCCAAAAACCTCTGCTACACTGACAGTGTTCCATCTCACTCCAAGACCCAGGGCGATGACAATGACAACAAAGTCGACGACACCCAAGACAGCAGCGCCCAGCATGAATCTAGGGTTGAAGATGCGGTACAGCATGAGATGGCGACGCAGGTGGCCGGCCCACATGGTCGTCGCCAGGTTGATGGTGGCATAGTAGAGCATATGAGTTGCCGAGGCTTGAGCCACGTCGGAGAGAAGGCGAAGCATTGGGCGACTTCTGTTACCCCTGCTCTCGTCCTCTGGTGATACAAGCTGCATGGGGACACGGCCATGAGTGTCGATTGGACGTTTCCAGAGAACCACGAGAGGCACGGCAACGGCGGCCAGGATCTGTGCGCCAAAGGTGTTGAAAATGACCAGCAGCGGCGACCAGGGGTATCTGACTGTGGAAAGGGCAAAGAAGGCACTTTCCCACTGGATGCTGTTCAATGTGGCCTGGTGGCCGGTCTTAAAGTAATGGAAGGATCCGAGCAGACCTAGCACGATTGGTCCAATGGCTGAGTTGGTCGTGGTGAGTGCATTCGTGTCGAGGATCTCAATCAATGACAAAATCTGCACCATTTCAATGGCAATTGCTCCTTGTCCCATGGGCTTGCTCAAAAGTGTAATCGCCAAGCAGAAATTAATAACCAGCAGGACGAACCTAGCGCCGTGCACGTTTGCGAAGCCGAGAATCGTGATCGTTGTGCGTTGTTGCTGCTGCTCCGGTTGGTCACCAGCTTGCGTCACGTTGATGCTGATGCATGGCTTTGCCCAAACGAACGTCGCTGTCCCTGCTGCAAATGCAATAGCTAGCACCAACTGTGCTACAATGTTTCGAAGATATCTCATGACACCCTTAGCGAGAGGAAACCAATCGCTGTCGTCAGCTGCATGGAAAGCCCAGAAAACTGCCGACAGGATCAATCCGACACGGAAAGCGAAGCCGACCCACAGAGTAGCAGATCCTTCGTATGACTTAGTGCCTACATAAAAGGATTTAACCACAGTCGGTAAGACGATTGCAACTGCGACAGGGATAATGAGTTGCCAGGGAGCTGATGTGGAAGAGCTTGCAGACGAGTAATAGGTTGATTCGCAAAATGGCATCTGCTCTTCTCGGCATAAACGGGAGAATGATGCTAGTCTTGTCATGATAATGAAGAGGATCGAGTGATATGTCCCAAGAACCCTGTCCGAAGTCGAAATTTGCCGCATCGACGAGATTCCAGCAAGAATACCAAAGGTGACGAGGAAAAAGAGCAGTATCTGATCTTCCCAAATGGTATATGAGTTGGACGCAAATCCAATGGATTGGGAGACCGTTGCAATCACAGCAAACCAACTCCAGGAAGAGTTTGGCAGCGATGATTTAAAGCTTTGTGGCGTTGACAAAATAGTAGACATTGCACCCAGTACGCTTCCTCCTGCGGTACCAAACGCCAAGGAATCAAGCAGAGAGGCGTCGCCAGCGTACACGAAGACTAAGGCACCTACGGCACCTAGGCTCAAACCTAAGCCAATGCGGGCAAGTAAAGTCGAGTTGAGGTTTGGCCGGTCTTCACGTATGCCTCGAGCGTATGTGATCAGCACAACGATGCCCCCAAAAAGCAATACAATCCCTTGCACCATACTGGGTACATCAAACCGAGCCCATAAGCCGCGACAGACGTTTAACGTATCTCGCTGGTACTCTCTGTAAGCTTCGTATGCCGAAAGTAATTTTTCCGAATTCGATCCCAATTTTGACAATGCCTTCCATTGTGACTCGGCCTCGGCCCAGAGCGACAAAGGGCCCGAGGTTTGACTGTCGTCGACTCCTCGCGCCAAAGCATATTGGTGCTGATATCTTTTGATTTGAGCCGATGTGATACGATTAACCGTAGCTAGATTTTTCAGGTCCGAACGTGATACGAATGCTTCTTCTATTGGAGAGCCAAGGTTGTTGAAAGGGATAGGGATGCCAAGAAGCAAAGAGAGAGTAGGAACAATGTCAATTTGGGGAATTGGGCGTTCCTTGGCTGTCTTGGGTGGCGTGACAAATTCAGGACTTGAACGCCCAAATATGCCTTTCTTGGAGTACATCCAAAGGGCGGCTTCCACTTCATCATCAGACTCACCGCCGTGATCACCCTTTGAATCCATGCCATGATCTCCCATCACTATAAGAAGTGTGTCTTTGTCGATTGAGTCGATGATGTCACGTATAACCTGGTCCATTTGTTTCAATTTTTCGGCCATAGCGGGATGGTCAGGACCGTAGCGATGGCCGGCATGGTCGACACCGAGGTAATGGCCAAAAATTACGTCCCATTTTGTTGTATTTGTCGGATGAAGGAGCGGGAATAGATTACTATTGACCCCATTGTCCACAGTATGCAGGTCCCATACATTGAACGAGTCAAATGGGCGGGTCAATTTTGGGTCAAAGTAGTCCGGAAACAGGCTGTGCCAGGTATCGTCTCCCAAGTGAACCAAGTTTTTACCAGCAGCACGCAGCTGAGCCACAATATTATCTTCATCAATGGCCGTCCCAGCGAAATTGGAGCCGGCGTCAACAAAAGTAGGTAAAGTGCCGGTAGTAAGTCCCTTTAATCGTTGTAGGGTAGTTGTGGGAGGGTCGGCGATGAAAGGTAAGAGGAAGGCTTTGTCGGGTGATTGGACAGCGGTATTGTAGAGAATAGGGATATTGTCATGAAATGTTTGCGCTTTGTCGCCCTCTGATTTTGGATGAAACGGAACGGTGAAATCGTATCTTAAAGCATCGATGATCAAGAAGACGGCCTTGTCGAAAGTCCTGGGGTGCCAGCAGCCCTCGTCTGCTTTTCCACTGCCGAGATCGGCATCGTCCAAGGGAGATATGCTGCAACTCGACTTGTCATTGAGGACCAGGCGAGTCAGAAGGAATCCTTTCGTGAATAGATATATGCCAATAACGTGCAAGAAACTGTCGCGCGCACACGAATTAGCAGCGCCCCTGAGACACATAATTAAATCAGGAGTTGTGACTATTTACTTACAAAATCCACGAGAGAATCCCAACCACGCCAATGTGTTTCCTTTTGAAGTCGGTTTCTTTGGCCCTGAACAATTCCTTGCTCTTGGAAGCTTCTGTTAACGCGGCTTCTTCATTCTTAGAGGCACTCGAGGATTGTTTCCTGGCACCGCGGTTTTCAGAAGTCGAAGAAAGTCCTCCCAGCTGAGGACCAGAGCTCCCGGCTTGACTGCCCAACGCTTTTTCCTCGGGTGTGTTTGCTTGCATCCCCGGTTATGAACGGCTCTGTGCGACTCGGTGTGGTTGAGTAGCGGGTTGTGTGCGTGTCGGGGATTCGTGATTAGATTATGTAGAAAATCGTGAATGAAATAAAAAATATGTCGTTTAAAGAGAGAACATTTTGAGCAGTAGAAGAGCGAATAAATCCTGCGAATCCGAATTGTCTGATGTTGAGATCATGCGGCGCGTAGGTAGCTAGGTAGGAGGTATACGAGACGTTGCCAGCACACCGGGCGAACACTTATTAAAAAAAATAAAGGAGGACGAACTCGACAGAAGAATAAGATGAAAAAAAGTTCACCAGAAAAAAAGAAGAGAGAGGGAGAGAAAGAATGGCATCCAATGTTTAGAAATTATCGCATGGAGTTCTTGGGTCGCGAAGAGGGAAGCAGATGTGGCGCGAGGGCAGTTGCGGGTAGCTGACCGCTCACTAGTTAGCTACCTGGTCATTGGCCAATTCATCTGTATGTGGAATCGTTCTCTATGTTGACAAGATGACTCGATATTGAACAGACTTAATCATGGACCAACGCGACATTGTATAAAAGAAGAAAATTTCATTATTTACTCAATAAAGTGTTGACTAGAAGGCGCCTTGTACCGGCCAGATTACATCATTCACAAGCTTGTTCAGCTTCGGTCCAGAGTTCCAGGATTAGTAAATAGGTCAGGAAAGTCGAAAAAAGTGAAGAAATTAAAAAAAAAGGATAGCAGAGAAGTGAAGCCGCCGTATTGCATCGAGCCGACCCTAGTAACGTGGCAGGGCCGAAGGAAGGGAGGCGTATGGCGGAGAAAGTAAAAATGTGAGTAAATTGTAAAACGCAATGGCAACGCTTGAATAAAAACAGGAGGTTCCAGGTACAACACGGTGAGATATTGCTGAATATTCACAAGAATGTCCAAGGGTCGAGATTATGAATAGACAATAGACTCTCGATATGAGTGCTTGTAGTTTGTCGGTTCGACAGCATTGTAGCCTGACGGTTTTTCGAGTACAGGATCAAAGTATACATAGAGTATGTGCAACCAAAGAAAGGGCGAAAAGGACGACTGGCCACCTTGTGACGCAGAGGTCAAAGTAGAATTTTAAAGGTCACGCCCGATTATTGAGTTCGTCATGTGGATAGGGTCGTAGAAATTCGAAAAGAGAGACAACAAATGTGAAGAGAGCATTTGTTGACTGGTATCACCGGAAAAGAAGCAAAAAAGAAGAGAGGATGCATGGAGAGCACCGTCTTTAGGACCATCTGCTGCCCTCTTCTTTCTCCTTCAATCCACCCATACGCTCCAGGTCGAGGGATTGGAAACGGCCGGATTCGTTGGACTGGTAGGGCGGAAGATCCTCCTTGTATGGTTCGAGACCAACGCCGCCCTTTTCGCTGATGTGGACGACAACGACACGGCCAGAGTGGCGCTTGCCGGAACCGTCCTCCTCTTCAGGGAAGGTTATGTGAATCTCGGGCACGGGGCTTTGTGGTGGGCTTGACGAATTTTGCATCAGATCTCTCTTTTCATTGTAGACGTGTATCGAGCCAGTCCTGCTGTTCTGTGTGATAGTGAGGCGTCTTTGGTGTCCCTGTTTCTGGTTGTTGTACAGCGGCAGTTCGGACTGCATCTTGCGACGGCGCTGACGGAGCACTAGCAAGCTGCCGGCAAGCACGATTCCGAACAGGATCAAAACAAGCAAAGAGATCAACAGGTTGATGGTGGTGGGAGTCATGGAGCCATTGTCCTTGTCGTCGCGAGCAGCGAGCACTCGGATAGCGGCCATCGTTGACGGGATCGTTCCTTGGGGGGCCTGATCAGTTGTCTATTGTCTTCTGCTTCACTGTTCCTTTTCTTTTGATCCGAGTTTGTTTCGTAATGGTGATATGTTGTTTCAAAGAGTGTGTTGAATGTTTGAATGCATGTATGTGTTGTGGTCACGCGTGGGTCGGTAGAGGCGTGGTTCGTCAAAGAGCGACAGGTTGTTGTTGTTGTTTTGGTTGGGATGGAAGGAATGAATGGCAAGGTGGGCAGCTGAAAGAGTGAAGCTGCTGACACCGGTCGTAGAGAAGGCGGATGAATGAAGGGGAGAGCGAGAGGGATGGGAAGGGTTGAAGGGAAAAAAGAATGTGGAGAGAGAGAAAGAAAATGAGGGCGAGAAAGGGGACTGACTGACTGAGGCAGTGTCGGGCCTCCCTGGGGCGGTCGTCGTGGTCCAGCCAAAAGAGCAAGGTTGCCGCTAGTCTATTCTGAGCCTATGCGGGCCCCGGGTACCTGGCAGAACCGCCCAGGAGGCCAATCACAGTGCGTGCATGTACGCGCCGCCAGGAACGCAGCAAGAATCGGGCTCTTGGCACATGCGGCGCTAAGCCTTTTCTGGAGGAGACCGGCGCGTTTGTCAAATATATTTGCCAATGAGAATGCCAGAACCGCTCCACTGCAATTTCGCGCCTTGCTAGCTCTCGTCTACTTTCTTAGCTGCCAGCCTATCTGTGCGCTCCTCCATGTGCCTCGAGGAGTCAAGGAGCAAGGGCGCTATCTTTGCTTGTCTATTATTGTCCTGCAGCAGTCAATATGTGTTTATCGCTATATTCATAGCAATATTCACGGTGCAGGCGTGGTCGACAATTGCAGCCATGTTATTAGTTTGGTTATTTCCTATTCGCGTTAGGCCGCAATTACTCGAAGAACGAGCAATGATTGGCGCGCTGTGACGCAAAAGCGGGGTGTCGCCCATCGCTATAAACAGGTCAAGTGGTTGATGTCATCTGATGCTGCACAATTAATTAGAACAATGTAATGGTTGAATATACCACAAGCAAGGTGCTCGCTCCTGTGTTTTGGTTTGTTTGTTTGTTGATTTATTTGCAAATAATTCATACAGACTGGTATTGTAGAAAATATTTCCACATATCATTCGGAGTATTAGATAGTTCACATGTTGAAAGAAGTGATGAAGTAGAGATTCTTATCCAGCTAATATACTATCTTATGTCAAGTCTATCAAAATTCCAGACTGGGGAGATGAAATCTTTATTATCAACAAAAGAGGGAATGTATATGTTGTGAACATCGATGACTTCATGTAGACGTCTACATACGTATAACGACACCTCAATATAACCGCCGTAGCCGCCTTGACTTTCTGCAGCAAAGTATCATCCTTATGGCACTATATTTTGAGACCTAAGAAATGGGTTCTGATAAGGTATTTTTCACACCCGAGTGGGAAGGAAAAGTAGTACATTTTCCACCGTTTAAATCCGGATCTATTACATACCCAGCCTGCTCCTGGAAGCTAGCAAAGAAGCTATACGAGAAAGTTGATCAGTTCACAGAAGAATGGTATGACGAAAAGGGCCTGCCCTCGGGGTCAGAAGCTCTCTTCGAATGTGTTTTACCCGAAAAAGAGGACACCAAAGCGTTGATGCTAGTCTACATGCAGTGAGTTACTGTGATCTTACATTAAGAATTCCTTCTACTCACCTTTCCAAGAGTCCCATACGCTGGATCGGAATTCTTCTCGAGAACGGATAGGCAGAAACAAGCTTCTGAGTCCCTAACTCGACCGGCTGAGAATGAGTTTGTGGCACTAAAGTCACTGCATCAACAAGGATGTCAATCATGTCCGACCCTTATCACTTACCAACAGCGCAAGCAAGATCAATCGGGTTATGTTCCTGATGGATATATTTTATATATCGTGCTCGATGAATTACCGGGAATTTCTCTCACCAAGGAGTTATTTTGGGGACTGTCTCGAGAAGAGCGCGATGCTATTCGCAAGGCATTCAAGGAGGCATATTGGTATGTACAACCGCAACCTTTGATATCTATTCTCTATCAACTAATTTTTACAGCGAATGTCTCAACATAGGCATTGCAAGCTTTGAGAGTAACATAACCAAGCTTCACTGGTCAAAGTCGACGTCTCGGATGTAAGCTGAAACCACAGAGCCCATGTGAATAACAGCTTATGTGCATTATTTGGACAGTTACATAGCGAGGTTTCAAAGCTCTCATATGCGGACAGACAAAACAGAATGGAGTCCTTATTTATGGGGCACCTGGTGCCTAGCACATCCTCCAGGTTACTGGGAAGTGAGGCAAGCTCAGAAGCAAGGCGACATTCAGAGGATTGATAAAGATGGGTGGATATTATAGAGGAAACCCCCAATCATAATCCGAGCTTGCCCGCGACACAAACCAAAACTTTCTTGTAAGTTACCGATGAGGCGTGATCAGCAACTCCTCTGATCTTTCATGAGACAAGGTGTCGCACAGCTCTTCGTCCAAAGTATCCTCCATTTCTCTATACTCTGCTGAATTTCCGTACCGCGGAAAATCTAGGAACTTCAGCCCTCGAGTGAAGCTTTCCCGAGTAGCACTTGTTGCCTGAGATTTGTATCGGGAGAATAGAGCCTCCGTTAATCTTAGGATAAAACCACTCCTCTTTACCAGGTTTTGCTTTCTAATCGAATTCCTTAAGCTTGGGATCACAAAGGGCAACCTGAGAATTCTGAAAGCAAATCACGCAGCATGTAGGGTTGCTTTGCTACACCAAGCAAAGCGCCATTCCTGCCCAGCCGTCCAGTCGATCGCCTTATAACATGTTCTCCATAGGAGGGAAACATTCTGTGATAACACATCTTTATCCCATTCAAAAGCGTCTAAAGACGTGGTCTGATCAAGAACGTCTTCACCTTCTGAGCCAATTTGGCGGACACAGTCGTTTCATCGATTTTCGGCCAGTATTTCTTACCAGTCGTTTCGTTATACTGGATAAGATTATCGTAGACGAGGGCTAGCAGTGTTGCTATGTCTCTAGCGAAGAGGAATTTACCGGGTGTAAAATTCTAATCGTCAACAGTCTTCTCGATTTCTTCAATCTTGTTAAGCATGTCCTTGTTCGTAGTGTCTTTTAGTTGTTATACGACATCCTTATAGCGAAGGTAGCTTCTAGTGTCGACATTCTGCTTTGCGACAAATTTCTCCCGGACGTGTGTATTCTTGTCGTCCTGCGAAACGAATATTTTAGTCATCGGTTGTATATGTAGTGAGATAATTTTAGTGAATGACGTGTAAAAGATTGTAGCGCAGTTTGGGAAAGTTTTGAGAGGTAAGCAGAAGATAGTGCGTTGTCAATGTCTTCGTCGGTTGTCCGAGCCCGAGAAAATGAGAATCACGCACCTCCTCGTGAACTGGTCCAATCATCTTGAGAATCAATATCTGGAGTATTGGGGAATACTCAACTAGGCCTGCAAGATTTCTGTCTGTCGCTTAGGGGTCTTCTCGGAGACGTGTGTGAAAACGAAAAATTGCTCTTCGAAAATCAAGTCAGTCAGATTGCCGAGAGACCAAGCTTTCGTCCTCGTTAGTCCACTCGATGCGGAACAATAGACGTCTATAATCGGTAATCCGGTTTTGCTCTTGGATGGCTTGAGCATCTGTGAGATCGCTATCGGCGCTTGCATCACTCTCATTTCAATGTTCAATCTTCTCAATCCCCTCAATGATCATTGCGTTAGTGAATAGTCTGGACTTATCGATATTGGAGGACTGACAACTTGAAACTTTGCTAAACAGGCAAATTTTCCATTTTCTTTTGGAAAGGATGACATGGCAGAATTCTAAATATATCGTTTCCAGACTAGTTTAGATTCATAAAGAAGTGGCTCTGGTGGTCCCCTAAGATACATATTATGAAGTGTAGAGCTGGTAGCACTGTACGGGGGTAGTTGGGAAAAGCCCGCGGACTGACCGCTCGATTGAAGAAATGACTGAAATGACCGTATCAAGGTAAGTCAAGAGGTTTGTGTGAGCCTCGCTTAAGAAAGCCATTTTCTTTGTTTGCTTCCACGTGATTGTTGGCCTGAGGCATATTGTCGACAGACCATCAATATATTTGTATAACTGACACCATGAAAAGAAATCTGCAGATTTAGCTGTTTATTTGATTAACTGATGTCTTTTATATGAATAAAGACTAAATATAGGTGTGACATATAAAAATTGGTATTACATACACGTGCAGACTATGTAAAACATTGATGTGTTGTGTAAGAAATATGTCAATAGCCCAGGGATATGTATAACCCAGCAAGCCAACATTGAATTGACACTGATCATTAATCGGCATGTATCAATGAAAATAATTTCTCGAAGGGTTTTAATTTGAATGCTAATCTACATATTATACATCAATATAATGTTCATCAAGCTTAAACCCCGCCAAAGCCGTATTTGAAGCGGGATTTTGGTTGATCAATGACTTGGCCAAAGACACCTCAACCCTACAACCACCATATTCAGAACAAATTAAACCGAGGCATAATGTCTATCGAGGCAAACCAGTAGCTACAAATTAAGTACATATTTGTAATTATTTTTTCATGGTACAAGGCGAAAATGAATTACATCCACAGACGTAGTCAAACCACCGGTGAACTCATACCACCAACGGTGTACGCTATATGAAGAAATAGTGATAGCTAGACCATCTACTTTTATATGCGACATTTTACCTTGTCATAGTGACCTGCTATGTTTGGCTGATGATGCAGTGTATTGCATAGAACAAGGTAAACCCGCGCGGCGAGTCCCATGGTTAGGGCCGGACGGGCCAAAGTGGTATGTTTTCAATAGCGTTATTTTAGATTGCTACCAGAACTGCAGAAACCATGAAACCGGATGTGGATCTGGCAGCTTGGGTTAAAGGCAAGATGGATCAACAAAATAAAAGTGTTGTTGACATCTTCAACTACGTACCGTGAATAGATTCTGACAGCAAATAAGAGACCGAAGCTGTCATTCTGACAGTTGCATACTGGCTTGTGCATGACATGAATGTGCTCGCTCATGGTTTCATCTGCACACGCCATGCTACTTGGCTAAGCTTAGTTACTGCTACAGCTCCTCTTCCAAATTCCGCGGATGTAAATCTAGTAACCCGAGGGCGCCGAAAGTTTCAAATCTGGCAAATGATTGTTGGGGATTCAAGAGATTCGTGAGTCGTAGAGCGCACGGTCTCATCTGGAGAAAGGCAGGCCAGGGGTATCGTCAAGCAAGGGGGTTGAGGTAGCGAGGAGCAAAGGTGATATTGGAGCATTGCACACTCGGATGATCGTCTCACTTTTTTCTCTATTCCAGAGATTCAATAAAGGAAGGTAGTGATTAGACCAACAGATTGACATCGTATATTACCACTTGTCTGTTCTCCCGTCCAATATCAGAAGGTTTCGGTCGCATAAATTAGGTTAAGGCTCGCCATCCTTCACGGTTACCACGCTCGCCCCTTCATACCTTCAATCGATGATGAAAGCTGAATAAAATAGTTCGTATGAAACCCCTCTTGTATATCCCACTCTGTGTTGACTTGAGTGCCTCGTGTCGGGTAAGAAATCGCTTGCCGAGAAATTGAGAGACGAGGATCCTCGGACAATAAGTATTGGTTGTCGGGGTGTCTACAGTCCGGATAGAAGCCCTGGTGAGATCGGAGCACCTGTTGACGAAAGCAACAGAGGGAGAAAATTGATCGATAAAAGGCACGCGGTAGTGGGGTGCATCCCGATCGACTTCGATAGTGTTTGTCCGGTGCAGTGCCAAGAGACTTGATAAAGCAGTTTTTCATGCCTGTACTCTCTAGTGAGCAGGTAGTCAATCAATAACTATCAATATTCGTAGTCATCGTCGATGGTGGTGTCGAGCTTGTTGACCCTGCAATGACTCGCGAGAAGGACGGCACGGTTGTTATGACACACGGATGCGCTGGTACCCTTCCTCCTCTCTCAGCCGCGATAGTTTCTGTCAACCAAGGATCGCATACACCAAAATATATGGAAGTCGGCGTCCACAAGATGAAAGATGTGGTGCTGGATCAGGGTTAGGCTAGATGCTGGCAGCTAGCCGCGGCATGTCGCTTGGAATTGTTGTCCGAGTGGGTGCGAGTGGGGTCCGCCTTGTCGACTAGGGCGATGGTGTCGCGAACTGGCTGATGACAGATGTAACTAAGTCGAATCCTGGGAACAACATTTGCATTAGCTGAGGCTGTTGCTCCATCGACGTGGTAGGGTGCTGACTGTGTCGAGCAATCGTCATTCTTCAGCGACCGCACCCGACCGGACATGGCCGTTAGTCGCCTGGATAACAGGATAAGTGCTGATGATAATTATTAATGAGAGTCCCTGACGTGATCGGAGTGGGCTGGCCAGTGGCCATTTCTGCGCTGGGTGGTGCAGCAGCAGTAGCGGTGGATCCAGACCAGGCCGACGTGCATGTCGGAGAGAATAACAATCTGTTGATTATTGACACACTACGTCGATGACTTACCAGTACGTAGTATTAATTCCCGTAGGGCATGAGGCTTCCCCAGGACTGCGATTAGGCTGCTCCCAAGCTTTTTGGAGGGCGGGAAAATGGGTCTGAGGTCACGCCCCCCTGCGATCCACGGGTGTTGGTAGCAGGTACCGCGACTCGCTGCGTGGCTGCGCTGGCGGCAAGAGTACTGGGTACATGTGCAGGCGAAGCAGGAGCAACAGGACACACAGGCAGGAGCACAAGCAGCAGGAGCGCCCGAGACGCCCGTCGCGCCTTCCTTGCCAGCCTGGGCAGCGGGCAGTGGGTGGCGCCTTCCCTGGAGTCGTCCTGCTTTCCTCAACAACAATAATATATTACAATTTGTGTAATCTCTGTAATCTCGACCTGTACGGCCTCCGTATTCCCGCGGTTAATCACGCTGCAGATCCACGGACGCCTGCAGTCGCCCCCCAGTTGCGCCCGCCCGCTGTATTGTCACGCCCGTGTACGGGCGCTCCCCTTACGGCGGCCCCGCTAAACCCAAAACAGGCCAGGCTGGCTATCAGCTTTTTTTCTGCTGCGACTCATCGCTCTGTCTGTCTGTCCTTGGAACCGCTCCCCATTGTTCCTGGTCTGTCTGGTCCATCCACTCCCCAATCCACAACGACAGACAGATCCCCTTCTTATTTCTTCCCCCTCCTCGTCGTCTTCTTTCTTTCTTCTTCCTTTCTTTCTTTCGTGCCTCGTTCTCTCGTTTCCCTTGTTCGGCCTCTCTCCCCCGTCCGTCTTTTTCCCTCCCGCCGGCCGTTTCGAAACGAACGATCCATTTCCGACAACACACTCGTGAGACACAACACAAAAGAAGAAAAAAAAAAAAAACTCAAATCAAAAAACAATTATCCATCCTACAACTCGCCTCCGACCAACTGTTTCCCTCCCCCCCCAAAATAGCCGGCTGCTCTTTGTGACATCCTTCCTCCCCCAGCAAGCACGGTCCGTTGTCTCGCCCTCACCGCCGTCGACATTCCGCCTCTTTTCTTCTCACGGCTTCCCGTTTGTCACCAACACTCATCAGCATTCCTCCTACCGTCGCCCGCCAACAACCCCCTTGCCTCCGTCCATCGTCGAGCCCTTCGACTTTCATTTAGCCTGCAGATAGCTCCCGATTTGTGGTCTCCACAACCTTCATGAATGCGATCTGCGGCTGTTTGAATTCCTGGGGCATGCACGGAGTATAGGTTACCTACCCACCGTTGTCGCCGCTGCTTGCTGGATTGAGCTCTTGACAAAGGAGATCGTGGACCGACTGCCTTGCATCTGCGAAATCCGTCACGCCCTCTCGCTGCATCCTCCTTCATATCCTACCATTCGTGTAAAACCGTTCAGCCAAATACCTTTTTATTTTTATTTTTACTACACTTGTCGTCTTCCGCCATCCCGCTCTTGCGTATCCATCGCGAAAGAATCGTGTTACTATTGATACTTCCGCCCGCCTACTGGACCGGGCTCGCAGTTATATTTCTATTTCCAGCTTTCCTCCCTTCGGTGAGTGCCTTTCTCCCTCCCCTCCCCGCCAGGACCATTGATTGCTCCTCACGTGAGCTCTTGCTCCTACCATCAAACATCCTCGAACTGACTGACACACTCTGCGACCAGGGATATATAATTGCCTAGCGCCCATCCACATCCCCCCTCACAATCTTTCATCTTGTCGGGACCGATTCGGGCGCCCTTTATTCTTGTGTGATTTTTTCCCCCGCTGTTGGGTGCATTTCCGCCCAACGTGAGAACGTAAATACTTTTTAATCCCACCACCACTCTGTGGTTGTCGACATGGCATCGACAATGGCCACCAATGGATCTGGAGTTCATACTACTAATGTGCGTCATCATTATCTCCTGACTTTTGATCATTCTGCTAATCAAGTGCTTAGGTCCGTACAAATCGCATGGATACAGCATCCAACGTCAACACCGACCGAACAAGATCGTCCAACGCTGGCTTCCCGGCACCCAAGGAGCGATGGTCAAAAATCTGGTCCAACTCAAACATCGGCGGTCCCTTCAACTCTGATTCTGGTCCGGAGGGGACTGTTAATCGAGGTCAGAACTTGACCTTCGCTAGACTATCGAAAGAGAACATCAATTTGCTAACATGACGTACAGAGAATGCTTTCCAGGGCAAGACCGGCTCAGGCTCTTTACTTGCCACTTCCGAATCAGATGGATGGGCAGGTCGTAACAGCTTCTCGTGGAACTCGACCAATCCCTCAACACTGGGCAACAACAGTATGAACACCTCACCGGTTGAGAGCCGCCCCAATGATCGCAATGCATCTTCAAGGGCAGAGATCGGAGACCCGAACTCGTATTTCCCTCTATCTCGCACATCTGCCATCGGCCAGAAAGGTTACTTGGGCTCTGTGGCAGACAATTATATATCTCCTACCGACACTTTGTCCTTCGGTAATCTGGGAAACTTCGATGCCGCGAGTCAACGACAGCTCAATTCGTTCTCTGCCAACCCAGCGGCTGCTGCATTCCAAAGGAAATCCAGTGTAGTCTCGAACGTATCTACGGCTCGGGACGCTCAACGAACTGAGGATGTTATTGGATCAATGAACATGTCACCATTTTCAAATGTCGCGCCTGAAGCAATTCAAGGAGGGTCGGCCCGCCAAACTGCTCAAAACGCATATCCTCAAATCGCCCAAAACTCCATGTCAATGGCAAGCCAACGACCAAACCATTCCTCCCACCCATCCTATCACTCTGATACACACGGTATTGATTCGCGTTTCTCTACCGGCCAAATTGACATCGGTGCAGGACTGAACCGTCTTCAATTGAACGATAATGCATCCATTGCTGGATATTCAGAGGCGCGCCGGGCCTCTTATGCGAACCATGGCACATATGACTCGACCAATCGTTTCAATGGCCATTTATCGACAGATGAAGCAAACTACCAGGGCATGGCTACCTATACCGGTGATGTGCCAACCGAATTTCCGTTGTCGTACCAACATTTACCGAGACTGGGCGAACGCGATCCCTCACCAACTACCGAGTATGTCCGAGGTATCAATAGCCCCTTCTATCCTTCAGTGGGCACTCCTCCCGTAATTCGTCCTTCGTCTGGTCATCGCATGTCGGTCCAAGTCGGTGGTGAAGGGCAGACTGCTGTTCTGGACCGAAAATTACGGGGGCTACAACAAGACCAAGACTTCAGCCAGGTATCAGGTCGAGTCTCACTCCCTGGAAACTACGAGCTGTCTGGATATTCCAATGGGAGACTGAACTCCTTTTCTCCGTACCTCCAGATGCCCTATGGGGGTTTGTCATCTGGCCTAGGACAACGTGTGTCGCACCGTGATCCCGATCCCAGCCAAGTTGTGCGCAGTCCTCTCTTGGAAGAGTTCCGTACCCACAACAAGTCCAACAAACGATACGAGTTGAAGGTGAGCTCGTGACATTTATTTTCCGACCATAGACATCTTTGCTAACCATAAACAGGATATCTATAACCACGTAGTCGAGTTCAGTGGCGACCAACATGGATCTCGCTTCATTCAACAAAAGCTGGAGTCTGCCAACAGCGATGAAAAGGATCAAGTTTTCAGAGAGATTCAGCCCAACTGCCTCCAGTTGATGACGGATGTTTTTGGCAACTATGTCGTCCAGAAACTCTTTGAACATGGTAACCAATCTCAGAAGAAGATCTTGGCCAATCAAATGAGGGGCCATGTTCTCACCTTGTCAACCCAAATGTACGGCTGTCGTGTCGTTCAAAAGGCTTTGGAACACATCCTGACAGACCAGCAAGCGTCCATGGTGAAGGAGTTGGAGAATGCTGTTCTGAAGTGCGTCCGTGATCAGAATGGTAACCACGTCATCCAGAAGGCCATCGAACGTGTCCCATCCGAGCACATTCGCTTCATCATTAACGCCTTCAAGGGCCAGGTCAATAAGTTGGCTACCCACCCTTACGGCTGTCGAGTCATTCAGAGGATGTTGGAGCATTGTGAAGTCCCGGATCGTGAATCCATCCTTGCCGAGCTCCATGTTTGCACGGAAGCCCTGATCCCCGACCAATTCGGCAACTATGTCATTCAGCATGTCATCGAGAACGGTGACGAGAAAGACCGATCGCGCATGATAATGGCTGTCGTTAAGAATGTTCACAATTTCTCCAAGCACAAGTTTGCCAGCAATGTGGTCGAGAAGAGCATCGAATTTGGCGAGGAGAGCCAGCGCCGAGAAATCATTCGGCTTTTGACAGCCCACAACGATCGTGGTGAGAGTACACTGCTTGGGCTCATGCGTGACCAGTATGGCAACTATGTCATCCGTAAGTATTACCACACTTTTTAACCTATCCCAAATATTAACCTTCATATAGAAAAAGTACTTGGGCAAGTCAAGGGCGACGAACGTGAGATGATCATCGATGAGATTAAACCTCTGCTCAGCCAGCTGAAGAAATTCAGCTACGGCAAGCAGATTATCGCCATCGAGAAATTGATAGTGGATCCTAATGCCCCTACTGTGGCGGCAAACTCGAACACACCGCCTGCGTCTCACAAATCGTCTCCTCAGCCCCTTCGCAGGTCACTGACAGATATCAAGCCACCGGTCGGCGGGGTTGCTCCTCCCACTCCACCACCTACTGACACTCAAAGCCTTCACGGGGGCTCTGCTACTGACGGATCTAATGACGGACCTGTTGAATCTTCGAATGGTGTGACTACCGCACCTGTCACGACCGTTAACGACTCCACTGCCACGCACCAGCCCGGCGCTGATGTGGCTGTTGCTGTGGGCGATTTTTCTGCCGCATAAGGGGAAGATTGCCTTGATTGCGCGTTGTTTTCGTGCACTTAATTCTGCCTTGTTTCATATTCTTATTGTTGCTGGAGGGAGATATACATACAGGAATTTTCATGGAGATATATGGGGGTTTTCCGTGTCCAAATTTCTGTTCCCGTGGCTTCTTTTCTTTTAATTATTTTTTTCCCTTGATTCCACGTTGTGGGTATGTACAAGATTCGGAGGGTTATGGAAGGGTCCTATCGTTCTACGTTAGTTGACCACTGTGTCGGTGTACAGGTCTTTTTTTTTTTTTTTAATACATTGTGGTGGAACTAACATGCGATGATTGCACTCTCTCCGCAATCTCGCAGCCACGAAGATATGCCTGTTTTGCTCGGTTTGATTCTCTTCTCATATCCCGTTTCTGCTGGCGTGGACTATGGCGTCTATGGATCATTTTATATCAGATTTCGGCGGATTGACTCGGGAACATTGCATGGGCGCTTTGCTTGACGACTGGAATTTGACAGGGGGCAAGGGGCACACGGATATGTTAGAGAAAGTAACAAAAGATGTGATCGCTTTATTCTTATAGATACTTAATTGATTTATTATTCTTTGCTCTTTCCTCCTTTCTACTCTAAATAGGACCACTCAGAGAATCCCTGTATACTCTTTCCAACAGTCTTGGTGGTTTCCTAGATCACGTGATACAGATGCCCCACCGTGAAATACGTCCGGTATTGACTGAGTATGTAATATTAAATTAATTACGAACGAACTCGAAAGCTTTCAAAGCTTGCCTTCGTATATATCGATCTACTCTCGACTGCGACACCTGGAACCAAGCCATATTCTAGACGATCCCACGCAGCGACTCTCTGCACATCACATTCCCGTCTCTTCATCCTTAAGGGAAAGAGAAGAAAAACATGTCTTCCAACGTCGGCCTTTCCACCCCTCGTGGCAGCGGAACTTCAGGCTATGTCCAACGCAACAGCGCATTTCTCAAACCTCGCGCCGCAGGCTTCGGCGCCCCTTACCCACCAGTCTCAGCCGGCGACAAACCAGGCTCTGGATTCAAGCAGCGACAGCCGGACAAGCAGATCCTCGAGCACGATCGACGACGCGCTATTGAAGTGAAAGTGCTGGAGGAGCGGGAGAGACTTGAAGAAGAGAACGACAAACTCGAGGAGAAGAAACAGACACCGTTGACTGAGGAAGAGATTGATGAAAAATGCGAGGCGTTGAGGCAGAAGCTTGTCAAGGAGATGGAGGAAGGCGGTGACGAAGGACGCAAAGGCGGAGATCGACGACGAGCAAGACCGGATTCGGGGCCTAGGGAGAGACGGCAGTTTAAGAGCTATCAGGTGCATGAACAGGCCGAGGCGAAGATGCAGGAAAGCGAGAGACTTCGAAAGGCGCTGGGAATCAAGGAGGATTGGGAGAGGCCATCTTCTTCGGAGACGAGAGACAAGGAAGATCGGAGAGATGGTGACGGTGACCGGGAACGAAGAGACCGAGCGCCAGATTCTGATAGACGTCGCTCGTGACAATTGGGAGACGTGTTGGGGACTGGACTCTAAGATGCGTTACGATGATTGCAAAGGTGTAAAAATATGGCTTAGGGCGTTTACATATGTGCTTTGGAGGCGTATACAGGTGTCATCTATTATTTAAGAATCATAGGTTATATATACCAATGACTAAGTAAGTTCAAGTCATCATGTAAGGAACTTTTCCACAACCCAGCCTTCTTTCGGGTCCTTGATCTGTACAACCTTTTTTGCCGGCAGAGGCCATCCTGTGCTGCCGGGCTCTCCAACCAGCGAAGGCACGACAAAGCACTGGCGACGTTGAGGTATGCTTCCCAGAGCCTCGACCTTGCCAACTGGCTTACCGTACTCCAACAGCGGTGTTCCATGTGCCAGAGCGGAGAGTTGCAGCCCACTCGGCGCAGTCAAGGGGAACATCCGAATCTTGGGCACGGAATTTCCCGACGCCTGAGAGCCTGTTGATTGCTGAAGATGTGAATAAACCAAATATTGTGGCATCTCCTTGGGCGATAGATGTGCTAGAATCGACGATGGATGGATATAAACAGCTTTCTCATCAAGTTCTTCAGCCCGGCCCTCGCGAGCTCGGAAAAGCGTATAGTAAGGGACATCGACAGCGCCTCGAGGTTTGCGCTGCATTTCTGGAGGCTCAGGTGACATATCTGCCCGGATTGCGACATTATCAATAAAACCAGCGGTGACGATTTGCTTTAGGGCTTTGATCTGTTTCACCGACGGCTCTCCAAGACGAGCCTCGTATGACCCGAGGAGTCCGGGGTTGTTGGTGCGCACAATGTCTGTGAGTTGGCTTCGGAGCTGCGAAGCTTCTTTGAGCCCCTTTGAACGAAGGTACATCTGCTCGCAGAAAGACTCTTCCTCAGATGCATATGCGTACGCGCAGATGGCAGATAGATATCTCAGGGCGTCGGAGGTATCGTCGTGCTTGCTAAGTAGACGCTGGGCCCGGAAGAAGTCTTTGCGACGCTGCTCTCGAGCGGTATCCTCTAATCTGTCTGCGTTTGTGTACACAGATCCCTTCTCCACATTGGCTGTCGACACTGTCATATCGACCTGACTATCCTGGACAAAGAGATCGCCGACAGCAAGCGCCGACACTAATGCAATCACATATGGCATGCAGCCGTGTTGGTGGCCGATTTGAAGCATCTTGCTATACCTGGGTGACAGTGGATAAGCTGATAGTTTATTTCCTAAGTCGGTGACTTGGCCGTCAGGCTTGAGCGCCCCGAGATTCCTAAGAAGCTTCTCGGCCTTTGCCAGACCCTGTCGACTCGGAGGCGTAGGAAATGGGAAATTGATGACGTTGTGCAGACCCATGCTCTTCATTTGTAGGACAACTCCTTCAATTGGGGTCCTGAGTATTTCAGGCTCCGTATAGTCGGCAAAGTCTGCCTCGTAGATTGCACTTGAGTACAATCTGTAACAGTGACCAGGACCTGTTCGACCAGCACGACCAGCTCTCTGGCTTGCACTGGCCTTGCTTATCCAGCCAATCTGGAAAGTCTGGACCCCCGTCGTAAGATCGTATTGTTTTTCCTTTGATCGTCCACAGTCGAACACATACTTGATGCCCGGTATGGTCAAACTAGTTTCAGCGACGTTTGTAGCCAAGACTATTAATCGTGATCCTTCTGGAGGGGGCTCGAAGACCTTTAACTGCTCTTTTGTTGGTAATTGGGAATATAATGGTAGCACATGAACACGCGTATTGGCCGCCATACTTCCTTCGCCTAAATCAAAATCTTGGTCATCCTCGTCCTCGTCATCCAAGCCAACGATGTCAATATCGCTTTCAACGTCCTCGCCTTGGTTCCCGGTATCTGGGTCGCCCAGCTCAATATCTTCGGTTTCAAGTGGAGCATCTGCCGCGGAAAGTTTCAGTTTCCCTTGAAAGTCTTCACCGCGTTGTGTTGGTTTGAATTCTTGCTTGAGGCGCTTAGACAGCTGTTTGATCTCATTCTGGCCAGTAAGGAAGACAAGCATGGCCCCAGCTGGGAGCTTTCGGTGTCCTCTTGATACCTTGCGGAATGCCTCTTCAACATAGTCTCGATGAGTGCGTCGGGCAAAGTGCGTGGTGACAGGATATTGTCGGCCTTCTGCCTGAACTAGCGGTGGGACACCGTGTCGGAACAGATGCGCATTCTGGGTGAAATCGGATATTCGCAAAGTAGCCGACATGATCACCAGTTTTAACGGCTTGACTGTAGGATCTTCCTTGCGCATGGATTCTCGGAGATCAACGATACGACTAGCCATACCAATCAAAATATCCGTGTTGACGCTCCGTTCGTGAGCTTCATCGATGATGATGACCGAGTATTTACTCAGAGAAAAATCCTTTGCAATCTCGCGCAACAAAATACCATCAGTCATGAATTTGATCGCGGTGCTGCTGGATACATTGGTATCAAACCGGATTTGGTAGGATACCCGGTTGGAGTATTGTCCCAATTCATCGCCAACACGCTTCGACATGCTCACTGCTGCAACTCGTCGCGGTTGAGTGACGGCTATCATGCCCGGATTAGGGCTACCAAGGTGACCGTAGCCGGCCTCGAAGAGAAATTGTGGTAGCTGTGTCGTTTTACCACTTCCAGTAGCTCCCCAAATGACAATAGATGAATTATTGTAAATAGCTTCCATGATTTTTTGTTCTTCGCCCACCACGGGAAGCTTCAGCCGGGCTTCTTGGATTTCTTCTGGTCGATCTACTTGCACACTGAATGCCTTGCGGTTGGGGTCTCCTGTGGTGGGTTGGAGCTCCTGAGGAAGTGGCTCCTCTTCGTAGACGGTATTCCTAGGGATCTTGCCTTCTTTCACCAGCAATTTGGCAGACAACTCGTGCTGTTCTGAAAGGGGCTGGTCGGCGCTAGGTTTAAACCCTACAGCTTCGTTGATTCTGTTTGTAGCCCATGACTTGAATGCAGAATTTCTAGGGCGGAGGCCTGTTGTCTCTTCTCCATCGTCACCTTGGTCGGAGTCATCGTCGTCATCCTCTTCGCTGGTACTTTGTTCACTTTCGCTTTGTGATGTGATATCCTCAGATGCATTTTCGGAATCAGATTCGTCCTCCTCAGCCCCTGCAGCAAGTAAAGTTCCCCTACCCTCGTCATCTTCATCCTCTTCAGCTTCCTCGCTACCAGAGTCAAAGCCCTCCCAAGGAAGATCTTTAACTACTGGCTTAGCCTTGCGCGTCCTCTTCCTCTTCTTTAGAACTGGGAATCCGTCTTCTCCGAGTTCAAGTGGTCGTTTCAAACCACTTCCAATCTGAACCGGAGCAACGGGCTCCTTGATGTCAGGCGCTGCAGCGTTCCTCGCACTCAACCCAGTCTCCAACTCGTCAGATTCATCGCCTGAAAGATCTGCTTCTGCCGTCTGCTGTGTAGTAATGGAGACGTCGATAGGGCCCTTTTCCTTTTTACTCAGGTTTTTTATACTTCGAAATTCGGAGAGGTCGACCTTCGTCTGGGCTAGCTTCTTCATCAATTCCAGGTTTTCTTCTTTTCTCAATTTAGTTTCCTGCTCCAGTCAGCGAATTGTATACAATGTTTTGTATGCGAAAAAATCCTACGATATATTTGTCCAGTCGCTTCTTCTTCTTGGAAGACATTTTGGGCTGCTGGTCCCGTAGCTGGTCTCTCAGCTGCTGTCGCTTGGCCTCTTTTTCCGCCTTTGAAGCGGGCACGATTTCGGCGGCATTCGTGTCGGCCGGGGTGGCAGATGCCTTGCCATCTTGCCGCCTGTGCCTGTGTTTGCGATCCCTAGGCTTGAAAGACGGCATATCAACGTCGAGTTCACCCGAACTGGGAGGGCCAAGGATGCTATAGAGGTAGCGATCGCATCTCAGTAATTCCTGGTGGGTCGCGAGAGTCGATAAAAATTTTGCCGGGGAATCTGCATGGCGGGTGGGGACGTTTCTCTCACCGCCTTCAAGACCGCCTTGGTCCCTCCACACTTTCCTCTGGAGCTTGGTGACTGTACAAGTGTTTGACATCCAAAGCCGAATCCGGTGATTTTCAACAGGAGCACGCTGATATCCTTCTGTAAAGGACTATAGCGACGTGCAATGGCAGCGTCCCTCGACTTGAATGGCCTGCAAGAGGTCCTCAACCTCCCATTCCCCGCAAACACTAGGCAAGCTGCCGGTACGATCAACGGTGTTCTGACGGACGTACAAGTGATTGGTTTCAGCGATCGAATTCTAGTTACCATATCTCAACATGGCAGATTAGCCCACTGGGTGCGTTTCTCATAAGTCAGAGAAAAAAGATAAATAAGAGCTAAGATAAGTTTGCTGCAGCTGCATGTGCCTCTTGAGAACCAGAACCCAGGAACAGACGGGTCCCATACTTTTACAAACGGAAACGAAGATGACGCTCTTCTACCTTTGTCTAATTTGACTGCAACATCTCTTTTGGGAGGGCACGCTCATGGACATGAGATCACCAACCAACTACTCGCTCGTCAGATTGGCAGTGCCATTGCGACCAAGACCCCCAACGAGAAGAGGGTCCTCGTTGTGGGACTAGGCCTTGATAGATCTCAAGTTGATAGAGATACCTTTTTTGCGCTTGTGGAACTTGTTCTGCAATGTATCTGAACGAATGCTGATACCAGCAAAACGAACCATTAGGCTAGCTTCGAGAGCATGACTTGCTGAAGCCTGCGAGGATGCCTGAACATCGACGAATTTGACCTGAGAGCTTGACGGAGGTTATAACCATATGGGTATGTGTACAGAAAAACATATATCCCAAGAAGGCCGCTCAAAAAAGTAGCAAAGCTCGAAGCTGTTCGGGTTTCACAGACGTCTTGGCCACATCAAAAGAATTGGCGAGAGACAGAAACGTCAGCAGGAAAAGTCCAACCATATCATACAGTGGATGTACGACTTCATGAGGAATCTGACGAAACAATATGTACGAATACAAATCTGCCTGGGATAGAATGATTCGGGGTATCAACTGACACCATTAATTTTGATCCGTTACTTATTGTACCCTGTTATATTGGTAGACACATAGTAGTCAACTTTCAGGGTTGTAAATATGGAAAGTTGTTAGTTCTATGAAGCAATCGAGATTAGTGGCAATTGCCGGATAGGGGCCTCTCAGGCCCCGACCCGGCCCTGGCCGGGCCACTCCTTCGAGAGTGACAGACGCTTCAATACACTTTTCTATGGACTACTTGGTACCAGTAGAGCGGTGTATCCGCCTGCAAAGGCAACGTTTCCTGGCTTATAGAGCCAGCCCACAAAAGTAGATACATTTCGAGTAGCTAAAATATATACACAGACCTTGGTACTTTCATCATTTGAAACGTCATAGCGTCGACATCGTTAGAGCTTTTCTCTGAATCGAGAGAGACAAAAATAATATAGGTATTTGAAGAAGTTTATATAATGCGAGTCGTAAGATATCCAACGCTGAACAATAGATATTTTCAATCATGCGCAGCAAGGATGCACTGCTCTCTTGCGTGCCATATGTGCCTTTTCCTGGTCGTATCTGCACCAAACGTATCGGGTATAATCAAATCATCACAATCGTTCGGCCTGTCTGGATGAGCAGCGCCATCACTTGCAGGCACTGCCTTCATCAGTCGTATCTCTTCAACGCTAGCTCCAAAGTCGTACTCCCCACGACACAGCGCTGTAACGCCCAAGGATGCAGACACCTTTCCACCACCGGGCACTATAGGGAGAGCTCGTTGCAGCATACCCGTCCAGGCAAGCCGTTTTGATAGATCTAGCGCAATGGGGCCTGGCTGATTATGAAGTCCTGGCTGTATCCGGAGCAACGGGTGTATCGGCCTGGAAGATCGATTGTGGATCTCAACGGTGAGAGTGAGGAAATCATTTGTTTGAGCAACAAACTTTGAGGGTTTCACCTGGCTAACAGCAGAATCTGGGTTTGTTGAAGTCAAAGAAAAGGTTATATCTAGGTCTTCAAGGCGCATTGAATCTACCATTCGTGGATTAAATCTCATGGCGCGCAGGTCAATCTTGCCGCCTCGACCAGTTGATTCTTCCTTCCAAGACCCGAAGACACGTTTCAAAAACTCTTCACGAAACCAAAATGCTTCTCTAGTCGCTCCTTCAGCTTCAAAAGTGAGTTTGTTTGCACTGACCACGAATTGCCTTCGTACAGTAGAGTGCAGAGTTGGTATTGCTGCGTGCTGATTATCCAAGAAAACTCGTGGAAGGACCAGAAGGAAGCGCGAAACCTGTCCTGGCTGAAGAACTCCGGTGACAGTGGCAGGGACGTCCTCCGGACTCTCTGTTCCCGAGTGTGGCTTTTGGAAGACATCAAAAGAAACAGAAAGAGGGCTCGGCCACGCATTGCGAAGGTCAATAACTCCAAGACAGTGATCTGATCCGTATGAATCTGTCCCTAAGCGAGAAAGAGTAGGGGTGATCTGAGAAGCGTATGTTTCTAGTAATGGCGAGGAAAACAATTTATCAACAGCTGGCGACGACGCAGTTGCTTCTATCTGCTGATTGAAGAAAGCAATGTCACCTGGAATAGGAACAATGTCGCAACGTGAAATTTCAACACTTGCGTTCACCGTCACCGTTACAGGAATGCATAATTGCCGTGTGTAAAACGTTTCTGGTATCTCGTCCGTGGGACTTCCCAGACGACAGTAGTCAATCTTGACGACGGCATCTTGTAAACCAGGTTTTCCAAAAAT
The DNA here is from genome assembly GCA_023626135.1 of Talaromyces sp. R2412. Classification (NCBI taxonomy): domain Eukaryota; kingdom Fungi; phylum Ascomycota; class Eurotiomycetes; order Eurotiales; family Trichocomaceae; genus Talaromyces; species Talaromyces sp. R2412. Next base: position 148,639 of record JAMAGK010000001.1, read on the forward strand.
TTCGACCGTAAAAGTTGCCATCTGTCCAGGCTCAATAGTGACGTCGTTTGGATTTTTCCCATGTCGTATCCATTGCAACGAGGGTTTTGAGGATAATTGAAGGTCAAGCTCATAGATCTCGGCGGGGAGAAGATCTTTATTGCCCAAGGCACTCTGTAGCTGACGAGTGGTGGAATCTTGAAACGTGAAAAGGATGAAATCGGTAGCACAAGACGAAATATTGTGCAATGTTATGTCAAAAGATCTGTATTCGCCTTCCAAAAGCATCATAGCCGACTGAGATAATGATGTAGAATGGACGACGACCGAGGGCTGCTGAGAAATGACTTTGACTGCACAAGTTTGAGTTTCTGGTCCCAGCTTGGCCAAGACTTTACCGTCCTTTGAAGTTGTTGAGCTCCATGATTGAGGTCGATCGGAAAGAGGTTGTTTAGCTGCTAAGCCAGTACGTTTTATTTTTGCTTCAGGAGTAGGTCGCCAGAGTTTTGTGAATATCGGAAACGTCCGAGATCGACAATTTCTGACTTTGACATTACAGCCAGTCACACTGAGTGTGCCCTCTTCGTCGGCCACGCCGGACACAAGGACATCATATAGAGATAGAGGAGGTATCAGAATATTCGATACCTGGGCATTCAAGGGGCCGTTGTCGCTATGTAAGCGCAAGCTTTCGATTTCAAGATCAAACTCGTAAGGGTTTTGAAGAGTAACTTTGAATGTTGCCAATTCTTTGGCAACCATCAAGGGATCAGAAGCTTTGTTATCCAACTTTGCAAATGGATTGTACAAGAAAGGGTCTTTGGTCGATTTCTCTTTCGACGCAGTCGCAACGTGCAAATCTTTTCTTGACCGGCGGAACGGCTTTTTGAATTCCGGAACATCTAGCAGTGTGATGCCCCGAACAAGAAAGTCGTCCCAGTACTCCGATTCGAGATGATCAGCGCCTAACGTATGTGCAGCACCCACAGTTCGCTTTATATTGTTGAGGAGTCTCATTTGTTCGTCTGGAGTAAGGACAGGTGGCGAGCGAGCTAACTCAGGAAGCATCAGGTGTCCTCGGATTGTCTGCAGAAGTTCAACCGTATATTGGAGAACTCCTTCAAAGTCAGGGAGTGCTTCACAAAGATTGATGGATAATCTCAAGATAGCGATTTTTAGATTCAAGTCGCCATATCCATCTAGTGTGACATGGCGAAACGACCGATCGACAATAGACGCAATTGAATCATGGTCCATTTCAATGGTATCATTGGTTTTAGCTGATGAAGGAGGCCTTGACGAAGACTTGCTCTTTTTATGTTCCTGATATACTGATGGTTGGATTCCATACGTTTCCCCAATCATGGCTAGTAGTGCGCGTGTACTTTCCTCCATACTCCCACGGCCTGCGTCTAGAGCGTTGATTTCAAAGGCAGTATCGTTCAGAGACGATAGACCTGCAGCGGGGTGTATGCCAACCTCAGCGGCGCCAATTTTCCGGGCTTCCACCAACCCAGGAACCATAAGCGTCACCAACTCTTTCAGAACCAATGCCTTCTTCCTGGGGAGATCTAAAGTCGACAGAACGGAAGCAATACCAACGAGAATTGGAACTGCATCCGTAGTTGGTAGCTCAGCACCGGGTGCGAGAGGCAGGGCACGAAACAAGAAATTGGCGATTTCGGTCTTCCGCAATAGCGGTGCTCCTCGTGGACGCTCAGGTTGTTGCGACGGCACTAAAGACTCATTTATGACGATATGCCTCAGAGCATTCTCATCTAGACTACCGTCTCTCAATTTTATTGCAGAAAGCAGACGTGATAAGCGTATGACGGTCTCGGAAAATATCAAGGGTGGAAGTGGCTCGTCGGTTATGACTGATGCCCGGGTATACAAATTGACAATATTGTTGCAGAGATCCGGTATAAGATTGGCCAAGTTCTGTAGAGACACGGCTCGATTTCCTGGCGTCGACTGGCCGGAAGCTGACGAGTCCTGGGCACTACTAGTGGACGATTTGGAACTGGATTTTTCTGCAACAGGATAGCAAACCTGGGGGATCTAAAGAATTAAGGGTTAGTTCAGCAAGAAATGCACGTAGCAAGATGTTTTCCCAAACCTGAAAGTCCATTCCTGCCCAGCCAAACATAAGTAGGCACAAAAGAATGGATTCAAGAGCCTTCCCATGCCAGATATAATCACTACTGGCTCGAGCCATTGTGGCAGCTTCAACGAGCTCCTTCAAGGCATCTGACCATCTTCCAGATTGCAAGTAGAGGGTACCTATCACAACACCAAGTCGACCTTTGATTCTGTTTTTGGTACGGTCCGCGGCAGTAAGCCCTTGAACGGACATTCGATCACGACTGGTCTCCTTAGAGGAGACCGTCTTTCCGCTAGTATTGGAACGGTTTGAAACTTGTATAGACCGGGTGATCTCGTCAAAAGTTGTCGGTGAATCATGACCTCCTCCAGGAGCTGGAGTTGATCGACCAGAGCTGGCTGCTGATTCTGAATCACCATTGGATACAGAAAGTTGAGCAGGCATGGTCATTCGATGTGCCAGTTTATCAACAGGGCGCGGCCGTAATTCTGGACCACGACGTGGGCCCCATGATGAAGCTTTTGGAGAATCAATAGCAGGAATACTTTGCATGAGCTTCGCGAACTCGTCCAGTTCTCCGAGCAATGTGGAAGTAATGTCACACAAAACAGTTTTTATTGTTGTTGGTCTCGATGATTCAGGATTCGGTACCCATGTGACCTCGTCCGGCCCACTTATTAACTTGTTCAAGCCCTCATACTCAAAGATCAGTAATTGACTGACAAGAGCTCGGGGATTATGCTCCTTGATCCATCCTAGCTCTTGTAGAAGCTCATCTAGACCTTCGGGGCTAGGAGTCCATTCCCCACTGCTATCCGTTTTCTGGCTGGGTTCCTTGTCACTCGTGTTGTCACCGCGTAGTTCTGCACCGTCGGCAATGGCTATTATCACCAATGGCTCGCGAAAGATTTCGAAAGGAAATGGCTCCAAATGAGACGTAGGCGGTACAGCGAATGATGTATTATATAAGATTACTCCGTTGGGAAAAGCCAATGGCGTGAACATATCTGTCAAGTTAGCTTCTTGTTTGCCGTGCATAGAGGGTCAACGTACTTCTATTAGGGCGAGTGTCGGGGCTAACATCGCCGAGGCGAACATACTTCTCAGCTTGCAATCTCGCTGCAAAACTAAGAAATCTCGACCGCTTGATCCTGCCAACTGGAAGCAAGAGTGCGTTCAAGCGCACAGGCGCGACAGGGGAGAGAGGGTCAACTCCCATGGTGGTAGCTATGCCGCCGAGCTGAATCAGTCTGTTGTGCGCACCAGACTGTTTCCACGACAGATGTTTGGTCGCTAGGAATCATGTGGAGGGACCATAGGAGAGATGCGATTGCAACGAGGCACTCGCTGCCTGGCCTCGAGACTGAGGGGGCAGAGACTAATAAGAGTAGGAGTAAATAGACAGACAGACAGACAAGCCGTCCCGAATGGAGCTGTGGGCCAGTGGATGTTGCTGCCTGAGGCACCAAGCTGGCCCACCGCCCAGGCCGCATATCGATAAGCCGATAAGATAAGCTGTATCTCCGAGGTTTGGCCCGACCCGCGCTCGCAACTGTCAACAACCAAAGGCGCCTTTGCTGTCGTCGGCCGTGGCACTGCAACGTCTGCCTAGTCGTCTGTTTTTTTCCTGCGATTTCATCGAGCTAGCGGTGGCGTTTACATATATATAAAGTGTGGAAAACCACTGGGTCTCTGTTCTGTTTGATTCAACCTTCACCATCCTCCATGCTCAGCCAGCGACAGTTTTTCGTCCTCTCGCCACGTCGCTTCCATGGTTACATGTTCTTCAGGGACACAAACTGAATACGACATTTATTCTTCTCTTTTTATCATTATAGACTGCGTGGGCTTGCGTCATGGCGCAGTCTATAGATTTCAATGCGCTTAAGGCGCGGACGATGGGTTCCAGCAACGATGAAGAAGCCGTAACTGTCGATACCCGTGGCTTGATTTCTAAGGTGCTGTCACGCTATTCAGGGAAATGGTTCGTTGCTCTATCGTTTTATATTTTGAATCCATTATACTGATTCATGCTTTTCTAGGACTGTCCTCCGCGAGATGATCCAGAATGCAGCTGACGCTTCCGCTACTCGAGTAACTGTAAAATTCGAAACGCTACCATCGACAACAGTACCTATACCGGCCGCGGCAGATCAGACTACTATGCTTAAGCATGTAATCTCTCATCATACTCTTCGTCGGCTCCTGATATCGAACAACGGGCATTCGTTCAACGAAAAGGACTGGGCTCGGCTGAAACGCATTGCAGACGGCAATCCCGATGAGACCAAGATCGGCGCTTTTGGTGTTGGTTTCTACAGCGTCTTTGATGACTGCGAAGAGCCATTTGTCTCTTCCGGGAGCGAAGCTATGGCATTTTACTGGAAGGGAAATTCGCTATTCACTCGGCGACTCAATTTAGGGGAAGCCGAAAGTTCACCAGATACTACGTTTGTGCTTGACTATCGAAACAACTCGTCTCCGGTGCCTTCATTGATGGAACTGGCAAAATTTCTCGCTACCAGTTTGACTTTCGTCGGCTTGCAGGGCATCGACTTATGGCTGGACGGCTGGAATCTGCTGAGATTGACGAAGAAGACCGCGCCAAGTGAGAAGGTCTCTCTGCCCCGGGACATCGAGACACGGACGCCCGAGGGCATTATGAAAATAACTGGCGTAATAAGAGAGGTTGCTCAGGTTGATGCTGCCTGGATGAAAGGAATTGAATGGAGCGCACAAACGACTCTCTCGGCTAGTTTGGAAGGCATTCGAGACACCACAAGTAGCCTCCGCTCATTCTTTTCCAAGTTCACTGGGTCCACAAATACTTCGTCAGATAAACAAACCACGGAGATTTCTGAAAGTCGAGGAGAAGAAGGGGACTTGACTGTCATCCACAATGCCTCTGTATTCTTGCATATCAATACTGCATCCATTCAAACGTCTGTAAGTAACTCGCTTTCTAGTGAGTTAGAGCGAGCAACTCGAAAACCTCCACCAAAACGAACAACCATTGCGATACTCACGCCTTCGTACTCGGCAGACACATCTGCAAAACGTTCGGAAGTTCTCTCTTCGGTGCTTCCGTCAAAATCAGGAAGAGTCTTCATAGGATTTCCTACACATCAGACAACAGGTCTTAATGCTCATATTTCGGCACCATCGGTCATTCCTACCGTCGAAAGAGAAAGCATTGATCTCAATACCCGATACATCAGCGTATGGAATCTCGAAATGCTTCGCGCAGCAGGTATTGTGTGTAGGATTGCGTGGGCAGCTGATATGTCGTCAATAAAACTTAGGATTGTCCCGCAAGGAGGCTCGAAAATCCGCAAAACAGATGTCGCGAGTTTTATTCCTGAAGCAGTTCATACGGCTAATCAATATGTGTTTCGGGAATCTACACCTTCTGCAACCTTGGGCCAGACACTAGAAGATTCTTTCTGGATGTGTAATAAAAATGCGTCCATCGAAATTCTGTCTACACGTGGTGTATTGCCAACTCATCAAATTCGTATAGCACCAAAGGAGCTCAGTTTTATGGATGGCATTCCGTCTCTCCCCGAGGAACTGGTTGAGAATTCAAAAGCATTTGTCAAGAAACTCACAGACTTTGGCCTTGTTACTGAAGTGACTGTGTCGGATATTAAACGAGAACTCGAAAATAGTGCTTTGACTTCCGCACAACTCAAAGAGTTCCTGGCCTGGATTGGCAAGCGTGCCTTATCCGAGGAATTTGATAAGAGGACAACTCTTGCATTGCTAAAGTCTGCTATTGCCAATGAAGAGCCCTCTGATGGACACCCAGGTGGTGTGCTGGCTTTGGATGGAATTGAAAGCTACTTGAATCCATCTAAAATACCAGCTGATTTACCTGTACCGCCATCAGTGATGCCTTTCAAGTACACTAGACTTATAGATAAACGAGAGCTAGAGGCTCTTGGCTGGAATGAACTGCAAATAGTTCCCTGGCTACGATGGCTTCTGGAGAACTCTGGAAACCGAAATGTCCTATCTGCTGACAAAGATTTGACACAGAACCCACAGTTCGCTGCACAAGTCTTGCCAATTCTGTCTAAACAATGGGACCTACTCAGTCAGTCTTCGAGGCAAACAGTGATTAATCTCTTGCAATCACAAACGGTAATCCCGGTCAAAAATGGCATGAAACGACCAGAAGAAGCATATTTTGCTACTGTTCGATTGTTTGATGACTTGCCCATTGTCTTTGGCCTCCAAGGGGTAAAAGAAAAGTTTCTTGCTGCCCTCGGTGTCCGCAAAACGGTGGAGCTTGGTGTCATTTTTGAGCGACTACTCAATAACGACGAATCGACTGAAAAAGATGGAGCCACCAGGCATAAATGGAGTCATGTTGACTTAATTAAATACCTCGCGTCTGTGCGCGACGACATTCCGGCCAAGGATATAGACAGACTGAAGAATACGAAAATTTGTACTGCCGAAAATGCTGCAAGTGGGACATTTGCACAACGACGATATAAAATATGCGAACTTTTTGAGCCTAAAGAATCACATCGAAAGTTGGGTCTTCCTGTCATAGAATGGGCTGGGAAATATGCCTCTCATAGCAAAGAAGGGCAATTCCTGTCAACTCTCGGTTTGAGAAGTCATCCTTCTGCTATCGAAGTCATCGAAATTATGGCCAAAGCAGCTGCAAGCGGTGACAGTGCACTTCAGGCGAAGTCAATGTCTTATTTTATCACAGAGTATCACAGTAACAAATACTCTTCCTTCAATATGTCCAAAGTAACGCTCTGCTTTCTTCCCGTCGATGGACGTGACAAATTGAGTGCTCCCAGGGACTGTTTTACTCATGAAGGCGCTTCATTATTTGGACTCGATGTTCTGAGACGAGACCTCCATCCGCATGCGAGTATGTTTGGTGTACAAGAACACCCTGCGATTGTTGATTGTGTGCAATACATCATTCGCAACCCTCCAAAAACGATAAATGAGGCCAAAAGTATTTTTTCTTACATGGCTATAAGAATCCCAGAATTGAAGTCAGCAGACGGCACTCGACTTGGAGCAGCACCGATCGTCCCAATCTCTGCTGGGCAAGCTACGGAGAAGCAAGCTATTATGCGCTACATATCGCCTGATAGCTGTTATATTGGCGATGGAGAAGACTTCCGGGACATTTTTGATTTTGTCAATTTTGGCCAGATGGGAAATCTCTTCCTTCAAGCGGTTGGATCGAAGCAGGAGCCTACTAAAATTGAGGTGGCTCGCATGCTGGTCAAAGAACCGGCACGCATATCTTCTAAATTTCAAAGCCCAGAAAAGTACTTAAAGCTGCTGAGAAGTTTGGCTGAAAGCTTTTCCACTCTGAGACGTCAAAAAGATCTAATCCGTGATATGATGGACTCTCCGTTTTTGCTGGCAAGCAAAGAGCTACCTTCGCAGCCATCTACTGCGACACAGACCAAAGAGGCTTTAGACGAAGCAGATGATACGTTCGAAGAAGATGAAATAACCATCAAAGAATGGCGATTGACTGCCGCAAAAGATGCTGTTATCGTTGACGATTACCAAAGTTTTACGCTTTTCAAAGAGCATATTCTTGCTTCTCCGCAAGAAGAAAGCCTGGAGAAGTTATACGCGGCTTTAGGAACCCCATTTTTGAGCTCCCTTGTAGAAGAGCGTGCCAACTGGGGGGCTAAGTCCTCGGACCAGAAAGCTGCATCGAGACTACAAAAGCTTATTAATGAGAGAACAAGACTCTTCCTTCATGAACAAAGTTCTGATTCAATCAAACACGATACGAAATGGCTTGAGAGGCACCTTAGCATCGTGGTTGTTCATTCTATCTCCCTTCGGCGGTCTCTTAAAAACAGCAGGGCATCTCACAATCAAAAACGGAATGCGATTATCACACCGCAAGGAAGTGGCTATACACTGTGGATCAGTCCTGGCAAATACGACTTGTATGAAATCAGTCAAGCTCTTGTACACATACTCCTCTCGCGTCCTAAACTCCATTCAATTTTGACTCTGGAGATGTTGTTGAAGACGGACCTTTACGATCTTCGGGCACGGGGCTACAATGTTGAACGAATTCTTCGCAAGAGGCAGATGGAAGCCCAGATAGCAGAGGATCAACGACAGAAACAGATTGAAGAAGAAAAGAAACGCATTCAGGAGCAAGAAGCGGAATGGCGCAAAGTTCAGGAGCAGCAGACAATTGAAGAATCTAGTTCTGAACATGCGATGCCGGGGCTTTTTCCGGATTCTCCATCAAATTCCAAGCCTCGTGGCGATGATGAAAGGGCAGCCGAGCAGGACTTGCAACCGCGAAGTCTTTTCTCCAATCTGACAAAGCGTTTTGGTCTCGACGACGGCAAGCAGTCACAGAATCCTTTCCAGTCAATTTTCCGGTCTCGATCTACACAAGATGAGGCCTCAAGCCTAGGCGGCGATTCGAATGCGCCACCACCTTATTCGCAGACTGATCCGCGAAAATCGACCAAGAAGCCCAATGACCCCAAGGGTGTCACCTCCCCGCATCAACTACAGAAAAATCTCTTGTCAGCCATTTCAGCATGTCGCCCACATGGAGCTTCCGGTGTCTACAGTCGTCCGGCTACGGATGAGGTAAATGAGACCAAGTCGTACTGTGATGAGCGGCCTAGCCACGACCTTGAATTTGTTGCCACTCTGCCATCCGGCATCCACTTTCTCGAAGCGAGGTCGGTTCCAGACCGGTCTGCATTTTTGTCTGAGAATTCGACAGGCATCAACGCATTTGCGAAACTTTTGGTGGAATGTGCCAGCGTATTTTCTCTTCGGCTGGAGAGTCTTAGCATATTCTATGATCCAGGCGGGAAGACAATTGCGTTCAATCGCGGTGGCAGCCTTTTCTGCAACTACCTCTACTTCAAGCAACTACATCAGGCTCGACTTTTGCAGGACCCTGTGGGTGGTAGAGCTGATGCCCTTGTTTACTGGTGGGTTATTTTATGCCACGAGTTGGCTCACAATCTAGTAGAAGAACACAGTTCGGACCACAGTTATTATACGTAAGTATCTCGGGTGTGGGGGGGGGGGGGGGGGCC
>JAMAGK010000001.1:157807-287010 GCA_023626135.1 Talaromyces sp. R2412
GGTTTTTTTTTGCCACGTGTTGGCCAACAAAATTTTATTATAAACATTTTGGGACCACTTTTTTTTTTTTTATTTTTTTAGCGTCCCCCCCCCCCCCCCCCCCCCCCTATTGTTATCTTACTAACAGCTCTTCCTTTATAGCGAAGGCTTTGTTGCACAATATTTCCCAAAAGTTGCTGCGAAGCTGTTGGAAAACCAGTCATAATTTTGTAACTTGTTTAAGTCCAAAGATGAACCTGGTATCTAGGCCAGGGCCTGCCAGACTAGAAATAGAGAAATTAGACTAGAGTCTTGCCCTTGCTTGACCCAATACAAAACGAATCTTTTCTCGCCAAAAAGGGACAACTCTGATTGTAAGGGTTTACTGATTCATGTAGATGTTGACAGTAGTGCTTATTATCGTACAAATCCGCCGCTGATCGTCATCGGAGACCCCGAAGCAATTTCAACTGGCGTTGCTGTTATCAAAGCCATATAGTCGACCAAATAACTCTGCTTCCATTCGCTCTGCTGCCTTTGGTCCTTCGAGTATATTTCCCATCATATCCCTACCAGGCGGGAAGTCAAAATCGAACATTGGCTCTCCGGCACCTCGCATATTGCAGAGTATAGCTTGTTGATAATGCCACCGCAAAAGATCATCCAGAACAGCTGTTTCATCACCAGGCTGTCTACAGATAGGATGCAATAACTTCCCATGCAAATGCCAAGCACCTGGGCGAAAGCTCTGTATGCGGTAGCCATCGTCGGGATTGACGGCAAAGCCGTAGCTGTCCCAATGCTGATGAATGGTTGAGGAAAGCAAAATCTCATTAAGAGGTGAGTTGATCCCTGCTGGAGACTGAGTACCGTATGTCACCAGTTGGCTGAAGCCGTGACTCTGAAAGATATCATCAAGAAACAGGGGGAAGATGTGAGCAGCTTCAAATCCGACCCAACTATTGAATTGAGCTTCTCGATTAACTTCTCTCGTTACCACGCAACGTTTGTCCCGTTGTTGCACTTGATCACAGAATGCAGGATTACTTTGAGAGCCATCTCGTGACAGAGTTCGTGGATAGAAGACCTTGCTAGTGACTTGCAGTATCTCCTTCTCTGTAATTCGGGGCGAGAGAATGTACGTGTCCCGGTTTAGACGTTTGTTTGTTGGGGTGATTAGGGTGCTTTTGCCGTGTAAACGAGCCTCAAAGCCACCCTCGATGTCGATCAAGACGTTTAACATGTCGAGAAATTCGCGTCTGGTGCACCCCCGAGACGCACATAGACCGCCTTGGACAACTCCAGACTGGTCTGAGAATTCAAACCAGATATTTCGCATTGATGTTCTATCAGGAGGGGTGGCATCAGTTTCTGTTTGATCAGTAGAGGGAAAATCATGAGGGCTTGCAAAGAGAAAAAGTTAGAGAGAGAGGGGGGGAGGAAGAAAATAAGGAAAAAAAGCCCCACCTGGAAAAGACATTGGAGGAGACGTCTTTGTCATTGCTCAGTATTGGCCCTTCAGTTTCGTTGTGATATTTTTACTCATTCCTTCAGTGGTCAATAATAATAGACAATGTATACATCGGTATGATATTGATCTAGTCCATAGGAGGTTAGAACTTATGCACTAATAAATACCGCTAGTTTGGATACGGCTAGCGCACTCTCAACCGTCTTCTCGGGATCAAACGGCGGCGGGCCAATCATAGTGTCGGATGCTTGAAAATACCGTTCCCATCGGTCGCCGGTTATCGTCGCCGTAACTTCCATAATTTTCGTCTCCCCCGAACGTCGAGTGTTTGTGTAAAAATGTTCTCTCAGGGGGTCTGATTCTGCTGTTTGACCTCCGATGTGCTACCGATGATCTTCTCTCACCATCTATCACATCCCTTTCCGGCATTGAGAAATTTGACCAGCAATCAATCAATATTGGAGATGGAATCTCGTCTGAATAGTACCCCTGCTGCTGGCCCTGGTTTGGTCCCTGCGAAGAAAAGAAGTATCCTCTATCTGGACGCTTATGACTCCTTCTCCAACAATGTCATTTCCATGCTCGAAGAAAATCTAGATGTCCGGGTGACAGTCCAGACAGTCGACTCAGAATGGCCCGAGCAAGGGATGAGTAGCTTTCTCGCTGGCTTCGATGCCGTTGTCTTGGGGCCGGGACCGGGGAATCCAGAATGTGCAGCAGACGTTGGCATCATGAGAGACGTATGGAGTCTCGAAGGAGAAAACCTAGTGCCTGTGCTAGGCATTTGTCTCGGTTTTCAAAGCTTGTGTCTTCATCATGGGCTGTCTATCAAGCGGCTCCCGTGCCCTTTGCATGGCCAGGTGCATCGTTTGCGCAACAAAGATGCAGATATCTTTGCGGGACTGGATGATTTTGAAGTCACTCTGTATCATTCTCTATATGTGTCGGCGGACGATATCAAAGATGGAAATTATTCCGGTGGAACTTGTCTAGCAGAATCCACTGGTTCACTTTCGTTCCTTTCTTGGTTGCCAGTCGATGAGACTGAAATGCAAACACGAAGAATTCCAATGGCAGTTCGCCATAAGGAGAAGCCCTTCTGGGGCTTTCAATTCCACCCAGAGTCTTGCAGGTCTGATGCCAATGCTTGCAGAGAATTGCTAAGCCAATGGTGGGCAGCAGCTCTGGAATTTAACCGGGACTCGTCACGTTCCATTCAACCTGCTTCAATCGAGCGGTCTCTGAGCAATTCTACGCAATTAAACACCCGGAAACATCTGGAAGATATTTTTGACAGTTTAACATCAGACACTACGCAAGAATGCTTTCGCCGTTCATTCTCACTGCAAGACTTATGTGCAGAGAATATTTTTGAATTAGTCAACACACCTGGCTCGCCATCGGTACTATTCCAATCGAATGGAAGATACAGCATAATGTCGATTCTGTCCCCCCAGAGTTGGAGAATGGAATACTTTGTTCCAAACCAAACCCTTGACATCCATAAGATCAACACGACGATAACAGCCGAGGCACACACCAACGTCTCATTGGATGCTCTCTGGGATGCGCTCAGGCATGTTACGAATAAGAGAAGAGTCTTGTCAGGAAGACAAGACGTGCCTTTTTGGGGAGGGTTTCTGGGATATTTTTCATACGAAATGGGACTTGCTGGCTTGGCTCATCCCAAAACATCACCACTTGTTTCATCTGACCCTTGTAACATAAAACCAGACGGAAGAGCAGACGATGCTGTTCCTGATGTCAGCTTGTTGTGGGTCGAGAGAAGCATTGTCATTGACAACAATCTGCAGACCGTCCACATTCAATCGACGCGAGAAGCAGATGGTATGCCGAATGGCTGGTTAGACATGATCAATGAACGAATCTGCGAGTATGCTTCCGTTCAAAAAAGTCATGAAGTCATTACACCTGCTTCCAAAACCATTGAAATTGAACGCCATCAGTTTCTGACCACCACGGAACGACAACTAGTCGACAAACTTCTCGAGGGATCTACAATGATTACACCCGACGAAGCATCATACAAGTCTAAAATCGACGAGTGTCAGCAAGAACTCAGGGCGGGAGAGTCTTATGAGCTTTGCCTCACTGGGGAAACAACCATCACTCTGCCAGCACTTGCGGATGCAAACCTCCGCAAGCTGCGTCCGTGGCTGATATACAAAAAGCTCAAGGCATACAACCCCGCTGTGTTTAGTGCATACGGCTCTCTTGGCCGTGTCAAGATAGCGAGCAGCAGCCCCGAATGTTTTCTCAATTGGGATAGACAATCGACTCTCGAGATGAAGCCCATGAAGGGAACGGTACGGAAGTCCCCGGGAATGACCTTTGAGAAAGCCAAGGAGATTCTTGCAACGACCAAGGAAATGGCAGAAAATCTTATGATTGCGGATTTGATCCGCCACGATTTATATGGAATTTGCGGGTCAGGAAATGTGCACGTTGAGAAGCTGCTGGAAGTTGAAGACTACGGCCGCGTCTACTCGATGGTCACTCACGTTAAAGGAGTTGCTGCTGATAACGAATTGGACCGAGAAAACAGCACGAGCATGGCTGTACACGGTTTAAGAACTCTCCAGCGTTCGTTGCCCCCGGGCTCTATGACTGGAGCGCCCAAGGAGCGTTCATGCATGCACCTCAGTCGGATAGAAGGAAGGCAGCGTGGGCTATACTCGGGCGTCATGGGGTATCTTGACCTCGGTGGTGGTGGCAGTTTCTCAGTCATTATACGATCAGCATTTAGCTGTTCAGGCAATGACGAAAGTAGTCCCGAAGTATGGCGTGTTGGCGCGGGCGGAGCAGTGACTATTCTGAGTACGGCTCAAGGCGAGTGGGATGAGATGATCACGAAGCAGAGAACCGTGGCCAGTATATTCGGGTCTGCCAAGTGAGATTGAAAAGGAAATGGTGGTTTACGATGAGTTACTGAGTATAACGAGAGGAGTTTTAACATTTTGCAACGCTAACGAGGATTCAACAATTGCATGGCAGGAGGCGTTCAACAATACATTTTATTAGCAGATATATCAGAAATTTAAGACATCAATTCATTCTAGAGCTGTATGTACAAGCATATATAGACATTTTTAAGCAATTGCAATCATTTTGGATGTCGCAATTCGAAGAAAACCTTGAAATAGGGGAATAAGCGTATGAAATCTGCGATACTGGCCACTTGAAAGAAATAACTATCGTCACACATTAAATCATCTTACAAGCCTCTCCTGACCACACTGTCAATAGACTGAGCCACATATGCGACATTCGTCGGACTCACTGTAAAAGTCAGTTCTATTCTTAAAGAGTTGTTTTGGATAGATACTCACATCCACTGACGGAAATTCTTCCAGACTTGAGCAAGTAGATATGGAACTCCTCCTTCATTGCCACAATTTGCCCAGGTGTCAACCCAGTGTATGAAAACATCCCGATTTGATTAACAATATGCTCCCATGTTCCAGGCGTTTTCAGCCTAAGCAACTCTTGGTACAACTCTTGGCGCATTTTGATGAGTCTCGAGCTCATAACGGCCAGATCATCATACCATTGCGCGCGTAAAGTCGGGTCGGCGAGGACACGCTTGACAACGGTGCTGCCGAACTTGGGGCCCATGGAGTACTCGCCGCGAATGATGTGGCAAAGGTTCTTCTGGATCAGACCAATCTCGGCCGGGTTGGAGCCATTGGTGACGAGATGGAAGGCGCCTGTGCGGTGGCCGTAGAGACCAAAGTTCTTGGAGAAGCTCTGAGCAACACACATCTCCATGCGCGGCTCCAGGTTGAAAAAGTACCGGACGGCCCAGGCGTCTTCCTCCAGCGAACCAGAGGCGAAGCCCTGGTAGGCTGAGTCAAAGAAAGGGAAGAGGTGTTTTCGCTGGCAGATTTCGGCAATGGCCTTCCACTGCTCCTTGGTAGGGTCAACACCGGTAGGATTGTGGGCGCAGGCATGCAGCAAGATCACATCCCCATGCTCGGCTTCGGCCTCCAGAGTTGCAATGGCATTTTCAAAGTCAAAAGCGCAGGTCTCGGCGTTAAAGTACGGGTATCCCTTGCGCTTGATTCCCTGGAGGTCCCAGATGGTGTGATGGTTTGCCCACGTCGGCGTCGACACCCAGACATGCTTGGGCTTGTAGTGATGAGCCAGAAAGACCGCGCCGATGTGGTTGGCGCCTGTGCCGGCGACGGTCTGGACAGAAGCGATGCGCTGCTTTGCAGCGTTTTCAGCAGGGCTTTCCTCGTCGAGATTGAAGCCGAACATGAGGTCTCTGGCGGCCTTGGTGAAGACAGTGTCACCCTCAATGGGGAGGTATTCGTGGCGTGCGGCGTCGTTCTCGCGGCTCAGTTGCTCCTCGACCTTCTGCACCGAAGACAGCGGCCATGGCTGTCCCTCGGCGGTGCGATAGACGCCAATTCCCAGGTTCACCTTCTTGGAATGGGCGTCAGCAACGTAGGCATGGCTGAGGGCGAAGATCTCATCGACAGGGGCGTCGGGGAGGTTCGCAAAGGACGATCCTTGGGATGGCTTCTCGATCAACATTTTTTCTTTCTTTCCAGCAGATAAGACGTCTGTATACAGAGTATGGGAGGAAGGAGAAAGAGAGTGAGAAAAAGGAGAAAGCAGACACGCGCCCAGTTATGTACAACCAGGAATAATAAATAAGCACAAGGTCAGCGATGCTGTCTTTGTGCGCCGCCACGATCTGGGTTTGCCCTTTGTATTTGTGGAGATATCGTCGACTCTTCTTTTCTTGCCCGCGATTTCCGTCGGCAGCCGGCGCCCGGCTACTTTCGGTGACGCTGGCCACGAGACACCGGTTTTTTTTTAGACTTTTGCGGCGATGCATTGTTGCGATTGCTGCTTGTCGATGGCAACTTTTCCAGTCAGAAGACTTTCTGGTCGTTTAGGTCCCTTGCAGACGAGGCGATTCGCCATGCAAGTTGATGCAACATGCCGCGACTTGGCTGTTGCCGGGTATTTTGCGCCAATCAGCTGCTTGGCCCCTCGTGTCATCTCTAGACTAGGAGTAAGAGTAAGTAATTAGACTTGCTCTAGGATTGTAGATGATGAGGTGAGACCAGTGTGTCAGTTAGCAATATTCTGACAAAAGTCACCAGGGCACATTATTGTGGAAAGGGCATTGTCTGAACAACTGTTATACTGCAAATGGCGGTCAGGGTCAGACAGCTTTAAGCCTGTACTTGGGTAGCTTTATGTGGAAAGTCAACGATCAACTTAGTGATTTCTTTTACTTGCATAACAAGGGCTTACATGTAAGCATAAGTTTTGTGATCTAGATGCTCTAAGCATGCATGCTGTTGAGTCACAGGTATCAATTGATGCATTAGACGCCGATGTCGCTGCTGGATGCAATTCAATGAGTTCTTCTGGTTTGATGTACTCTCTATATATCATTGATAACAGTAATTCGATCATCAATCAATCATTGGTCGATTTCGATTTTTGGTCACCATTGAATGCCGTGCATCATATATGTTGATGTAGCCTGTGCAGCATCCGATAGATATAGATCAATTTGCCGGACATCGTGCACTTTCTGTCAACATTTGAATTTGAGTCCTCATGTTGATGTTGATTTATTCAAAAATTTCCAAGCAATAAAGTATATACATGCATATATACATACTTCCATAAATTGATGGCGATGCAGCTCTATATCGATGCAAATCGGAAGAGGGACACTCCCGTACGTAAATTACACACGTTACTCGCAGTGATGCGCGTAATTTTGGTACGCAATACCGGGGACGGGAGTTTTCGGCTCTGGGAATTTTTCTCCCGGCCGCAACAACAACATTACTATTTGGAGCAACGAAAGCTCTTTCACTCCCGACCAAACCCTTCTTCCGTGCACTTCGTCTTGACGGCATTCGTCTACTGTCGGCAATTGGCCCTCGAGCACTCGACCTACCGACTTAATTGGCAAAAAACGCTGCAACGCTGCCCTCGCATCATGGCATCTCGGCTATCGGTCCGGATATTGACACATGCTGGACGTACTGCGTCCACCTGTCTTCCCCGCGCCACACGCTTTTCCCCCGCTCTTCCTGTGAACAACATTACATCTGCTGTCCGTGTGTCGAATTACTCTCGCCTTCAGTCCATTTCCAGTCAGAGAACATTTGCTTCGTCCGTGAAGATGGTGAGTCGACTGTTCCGAAGCCTTTGCGCAGGAGGATACATTGCGCGGAATCGTCAACTAGAATGGACACTGACAGGGATCTTCTCTAGGCATCAAACACCCGCATTGAGACCGACGCCTTTGGCGAGATCGAGGTTGGTGGACTTTGGATACTGTCAACTTTAAATACAACGACTAAAGGATTGCCAGGTCGCAGATGACAAGTACTGGGGTGCCCAGACCCAGCGGTACGTCACCGATATCCTCCTATGCTCAACACCTATACCTGTAAATTTCTGACTTGAAATAGCTCGCTGGGTAACTTCAAGATCAACCAGCCTCAGGACCGTATGCCTGCGCCGGTTGTCAAGGCCTTTGGTATCCTCAAGGGCGCCGCCGCTACAGTCAACATGCGCTACGGATTGGGTAGGAATTGAATACACAATTAGGAAGGAACGAGCAAGTCTGACAGAAGCCTTTGAATAGACCCTGAAGTCGGAAAAGCAATCCAGCAAGCCGCCGCCGAAGTCGCCGAGGGCAGCCTCATCGACCACTTCCCTCTTGTTGTTTGGCAAACCGGCTCTGGTACCCAGTCCAACATGAATGCCAACGAAGTCATTTCCAACCGTGCTATTGAGATCCTCGGCGGAAAGAAGGGCAGCAAGAAGCCCGTCCACCCCAACGATCACGTCAACATGTCTGCTTCGTCCAACGACTCGTTCCCGACCGTCATGCACATTGCCGCTGTCATCGAGACCGAGAACACCCTGTTGCCGTCGTTGAAGAGCTTGCGCAATGCTCTCCAGGCCAAGGTTGACGCTTTCAACCACATCATTAAGATCGGCCGCACTCACCTTCAGGATGCCACCCCTCTCACTCTCGGTCAGGAATTCTCGGGCTATGTTGCCCAGCTCGACAGCAACATCAAGCGCATTGAGAATACACTTCCCGATCTCCGTCTGCTCGCTCAGGGAGGTACCGCCGTCGGTACGGGACTGAACACCTTCAAGGGATTCGACGAGCAAGTTGCTGCCGAGATCAGCAAGCTCGCCGGTACCGAGTTCAAGACTGCCCCCAACAAGTTCGAAGTCCTAGCAGCCCACGATGCCGTCACCGAGGCTTCTGGCTCCCTGAACACCCTCGCTACCTCTCTTTTCAAGATCGCCCAGGATATCCGTTACCTCGGTTCCGGCCCGCGCTGCGGTCTCGGAGAGCTGCGTCTCCCTGAGAACGAGCCCGGTTCTTCCATCATGCCTGGCAAGGTCAACCCTACCCAATGTGAATCTTTGACCATGGTGTGTGCCCAGGTTATGGGTAACCACGTCGCAACCACCATCTCCGGCATGAACGGCCAGTTCGAATTGAACGTCTTCAAGCCTGTGATGATCCGCAACCTGCTCCACAGCATCCGCATCTTGGCCGACGGCATGGCCAGCTTTGAAAAAAATCTCGTTGAGGGACTTGAGGCTGACGAGAAGCGCATCGACGCTCTTCTCCACGAAAGGTAAGTTTTATTTTCTTGGTCTCTTTTGCGGGAAGAGCAGCAACTAATCAAACGATATTAGTCTTATGCTGGTGACATGCCTGAACCCGATTATCGGCTACGACATGGCCTCCAAGGTTGCCAAGAATGCGCACAAGAAGGGCCTCACGCTCAAGGAAAGTGCTATGGAACTCAAGGCTCTGAGCGAGGAAGACTTCAACAAGTACGTCCGCCCTGAGCTGATGATTAGCCCCAAGGAGCACAAGTAGAGGGTAGAGGATTGAAGCTGTTAGCTTGTGTTTGAATATAATAAAGAGCGCTATGTAAAATTACATCTATACAATTGCATCTGAATGTCTTTGTGTTAATTTATCGACATTTTTCAACCTAACATTGGTACCTTCCATGGTCCCCTCTAGCTCACAAGAAAGAATGCAAATATTATCGTATCCTGTGGAATTAACATCCCAAAAGCCATGAACTAGTTTCTGACAAACCTTTTACCCTTTGTATAGAAACCCCTTGAGCCTTGAAGACCAAGGGTTTCTTAGTTTTGATACTTTGACAGGATCATTGTTGTGGAATAAGCAGACTGAATCAAACATTCATTGACAGCCACTAGTACTAGGACGGACCGAGGAGCTACCCCCAATTGTCACGATTCATAAGTTCATATTTTCCATAGATCAATCTTTATTACTACGTACATAGTTTGATCTGATCAGTCAAAAAGACATTATTCGAATAAGCTCAGACAGCGCGCATTAGTGATTGTCAATAGTTTTACACTAACGAGTAACTTGCTCCGTATCTAGTTAAACTGTGTAGATCGACTTACCGAAATAGGAAAAATATTCATTTGTAGCTTCAAGACTTTCTTCGCCTACCCCTTGATCTGCTACGTACCTTTTATCTCTCTGGCAGGTTCTACGGAGTACAGCTGCGCCCTTGAGCCACTTGATACAGAGCTGCTCTGAACCTAAACTGTTTTTGCGCCAAGATAATACGACAGCCCTGTAACGTAGAAAGATGCGATGACTTTGAAGGTACCCGTCGGTAGGTATATGTATTAAAACTCGATTGTTTTTCTGAATTAGCTTTTATTTCGAGCTTGAGATAGATGGCTGGCACAACGATGTACTACTACTACTACTATCTTCTATAGAGTTTGCTCTCCTTTCCAACCCCGCCTCCCTGGAAAACAACATTTAGCCTGCTATTTCTTCCCAATTTCTCCATATATCAGGAAACCCAACAGAATAAAAATTCAGGGGCAACACTATGAGGCGTCTTACAACATTAAGGGGAAATTTTCGATAGTCTTAAAAATAGTAACATGATGCGCCTTGTCTCAGACATGCGCCTCAGTTGGTGGGTCTTATACTGCCGCCCTAATCCGGCAGGCGGTCTGGGATCCGTGCCTGAGACAAGGGCGGAGTTATGTTATTATTTACCTTATGTTCTCTCCCCTTCAACAACGCTCCATACTTATTTAATACGTCCTTCGTTTGTTCAATACCTTCGTTTTTCCAGGATACACAATCCAAAACAAAGAAACAAACACGAAAATGACCACTGATCTTTACTCAATTCCCGCGGCCAACGTTGCCACCACAACCCCCCGCACAACAACGACAGTCAACGAGACCGCCGTGCTCACCAACACGCTCAATGGCAATGGCAATAGCAATGGCGACACCAATGGCTCGATAAAACCCGCCGCATCCACTAATAACACCACACAAGACGAAGAAGAACCTCTCTTTTCGCCTTCGCTCATCTCTCCCGACATCCAATCCGTCCTGCCCGAGGGCTACAGCGCCCGTCCCCTGCGTCGCTCCGACTACCATCTCCGATACCTCGATGTGTTGCGTGTTCTCACCACCGTTGGAGACATTTCAGAGGCCATGTGGAATGAGCGATACGACTATCTCATGAAGCGAAACGACGAGTACTACCTGATTGTCATCTGTGACGGCTCCGGCAAGATTGTGGGAACTGGGAGTCTGATTGTCGAGCGTAAATTCATTCATACGCTGGGTCTTGTCGGCCATATTGAGGATATTGCCGTTTCGCAGGATCAGCAAGGCAAGAAGTTAGGCTTGAGAATTATTCAGACCCTGGACTATGTTGCTGCCAAGGTTGGATGCTACAAGGTTCGTCACTCGTTCTTGACTTGTCTTGGAAGAAGTTGTTCATCTCGCTGACTTTTTTTTTTTAACTATAGACTATCCTCGATTGCTCAGAAGTCAACGAAGGCTTCTATATCAAGTGTGGCTTCAAGCGTGCTGGTCTCGAAATGGCGCACTATTACTAAACTCGTTTTCTTCTCAGCTTTCTGTTTGGCTATTTTCGTTTTTCAAGTGTGTGTATGAATAATTCATCCATGTGTATATCTCTCCATGGAGCTTTGGGTTGCGAGAGTCGTAAGATGGATTCTTGCATTGGTGGGTCTTGTTAATTCTGTTTCTTTTTCACAGCGAACTTGCGTTTATTAGTTACCGACTGCCTCAGTATCGAGGTAGTATAAATACTCATTGTTTGTACACTACTAGAGATCTACTTTAATAAAGTCTCTTCCTTGCCTCTACAGAATCAGCAAATATCGCATGGATATCGAGATATGGGGACCTGGAGGTATAAATGATTCTGTGAAATTGGTGTCAATATTGACCTGGGCACAAGGGCTCCTTTGTTGCGAGGGTAAAATCTACACAGGACAGAGCACCATTTATCATGTCACAAAAGAACAAAAATTGAGGGTCTAGAAGATGTATGTTTTCTTCGTAACGTCCACTCTTTAGCCGAAATACCAAGTCTCAGCGTTCACATGCCCGATAATGAATTTCTTTTTTTTTCATTGATACTGTAAAAACAGTCCAGATCCAGATAAACATGTAGTAAAAAAGAAATCCCAGGAAACCGTTAAGCGTTCTCCGCAAAATTCCACTCCGCGTGCACCTCCATTTATTTGTCTCATATCCAGATGGGCGAAATTGTTTTTTTTAACGAGTTCGGGCGGCGACCTTGGGAGGAGCACCCTTGGCACCCTGCTTGCTCTGGATACGTTGGCCCTTGCCGGCGCTGGCGGCGCTCTTGGCCTTTTCGGCCTTCTTCTTGCTCTCAGCAGCGGCCTTCTTCTCCTTGGCGTCCTTGATGGCCTGTTGGCGGGCGGCGGCACGAGCCTCGGGGCGCTGGCTTCGTCGCTCCTTGATCACATCGAGAGAAGCACCGACGACGGCACGCTGGGACTTGACGACACGGCGAGTACGCTTCTTGGCGACTTCCTGTAATTCCAATTCAGTCAGCATGGACCTTGGGATTGCTTCATTCACAGTTGTATATCGAATTCAAAATTGTCCCTCGATAGACCTCATGACGAAATGAAAAAAGGGCTACCGACCTCAGAGATACCCTTGCGGTGCTGGCGACGGTAAAGGACGGTCCACGATATCCGGCGAGGGTTCTTGCGCTGGAGGAAAAGCGACTCCGACTTTCCATTCTGGAAGCGGAAGATCTTGCTGTCACCACGGATGTACAGCTTACCCTGTTGTAAAAACAAAATACGTTAGCGATCGCTGAAACTCGATCAATTTCTGACAGTCCTTTGTCGATCGATATGCCACTGGCTTGTCCTTGCGGCCGCATCATCACCACCACCTGGGCACACCGAACGCTTGGATCTTTGTCTCTCTGCGGAAAACGCACCTTTCCAGGGTAGATCTTCTGGCCGGAAAAACTGTCGTCGTAGGTACGCATCTTGAATGCTGGAGATGCGCAACCGGTCGAGACGAAATTTGGCGATGGGCGTTTTTGATTGTTGAAGTCGAGGCGTGGCGGCTCCCGTTGGATGATTCAATTGTGGTGCGGGTGGACTCGCTAAATCCGTCACGTGATGCCCACTGCCCTTTGCATTTGTCTGGGGCGTTTGGCTCCCGCCGCTGATGACCTACATGACATCAGGTCAGAGGAAGTACGTAAATGGTGAATTATTTTCAACATTATCTACCCAATTATCCTCCTATTTCTGCTGGCAGTGAAACTCATGGTGGAAAATTGCATGGTTCGCCTCATGAGTGTCTTTTGATGCTGTTTATGCTGAATCATGTCGCCAAGCCATTTACTATCATCAACCGATTTTGCCATCTTCTAGATTACTCTTCGCTGTTCATTATTACAGTGACAATTGACTCGGTCTTTGACTCAATATATACCATTTTTTCTTCAATAGCCCCAGAGCCAGTCTCCGCTCAAGAGTATTGTTGATCGTGTATCTATTTAACATGACAGTGCCCTAAAGGTTGAAAGGAAAGTAAAAATATCGCTAATGTCGCATAAATGGGGAACGTTAACGCCGGGCATGAGAACTGTTCTGAACCTCCGTATCATCGTGTCCCACAAAGACTTGCGCACTGCCTGTTGCGCACTGTCAACGCCGAATCCTGCATGGACAGGACTGAAGAAACTGTCCATCGCCAGTACATGTCAATTTTCTGGTCCAGGAAACTCAGAGGATAAGAAAGTATTGCTTTTCTTTTGGACAGCGGTTTTATTTAGGCCATCGCATGAGTTCTTGTCCATTCCTTGGCGGTTTGAATGGCTGCTTGCTCATCCTCCTTCCATCGCTGCGCCACGTCATTGGCAAGCGGATCGTCGGGATTTGGAGCACCCAGCAAGGCTTGAATCGAAAGAAGAATCGTGCGGATTTGCAAGGCAGGAGACCAATTGTCTAGCGGACATTAGTCATGGCGCTTTCGAGTTCCACATCTGAAAGTCATACTCTTCAAAACATCCAAGCAAATACGCCCCAAGCGATCAATATTCGGGTGATATATCTTTGTAAGAAATCGAATTTTGGGAGGCGTCATCGGATAGTCATCGGGAAGAAAGAGCTCGGCTCGAAAGATGCCTCCTGCCTGCCCGTTAACTTGTGATAAACCAATATTGATGTATGACAACTTATGCACCTTCGTAGGGAGACTGGGCGGGTCCGTGGATTGTCACGTCAAAATACCGCAAGTTTTCTTCATGAGGAACTGCATTGATGCCCGGTACTCTGACCTGCAGGTTAGAAAACCGCTTGCTATCTTCTTTGCTGTTTTGAACTTACGGCTCTGCCATGAGACGCTCGGTCTCTTTGATAATCCGCTTCGGCAGCGCCGCCATTTTCTTCGTATTTCAACTTGTAAGGTCTAGAGATGAACACATGGATTAGTAACTGCTGAAAAGGAATTTGTCTCACAAAGCCGATGCGATAGATAGATAGCGGGGTGATGCTAGTAAGAGAACCAGCCGTACCTTACAATATATCTCTTATCGGAAGCAAAAAGCACACAGAAGACCCTTTTGATAAAGTAAGAAGCGAAAGAGGTCACAGCGATTAAATAGAAAAAACAGTCAGTTGATATCGACAATGTCGTCGTACACGCCGAACGCGAAGCGGGAAAGAGGGGCTCTTCCGATTGGCGCCTCTGGTCCGCCGTACGGGTTCTTATCGGGCTACGGGCGACCTGGGCATGCCAGGTACGCAACTCCCGGTGAGTTGCGCATATAAAATGTGCAGAAGCTTAATTAATTTGTTCATCCTTCATGCTTAACACCATCACGGTAATCAGGTCGAGCTTTCGCAGATTAACCACGTACTTTCTAACAACCAGAAACTTGTACGGCCAATCACACAAGAATGAGAGGTTTATAAAGTACGGGTACCTCTAGGAGTAACTATTCCTCGTGACGCGCACCCTCAGGAATTGGTTGTCTCAAGGTAATTTGTCGGTAGGGGAATGTTCCCTCAAAGGTCCGATTTCTTCTTTATAGATGAGATCCATGCATCATCTCATAAGCCTACATTGGCGATGAGCTCAATCAGTTTGAAAAACATTATTACTGCTCAGCCATTCAACCATACTAGACTGGCTGAAGGCCGGTGGGAAAATAAGAGCAAGAAGGAAAAACGAGCTTGAGGTTTGTCAAGAAATAGTCCACTACTATTCATCTCCCCGACACTCCGACATGTTCTGATCAACTATATACCAATCAACCCTCGTCCGTCATAGCTAGATTGCCTTCAACCGACTACCTATTGGCACTGGCTGTAGTAAGAGTTCACGTACTTGCAAGTATAAGGGGACTTGCAAGTAGTCGGGCCGGTCCAGCCAGTTCCTCCGCACTGTCCCCATTGAGCAGCACCGGTGCCTCCGCTCGAAGGAGCGGTGGTGGTGGTGGTCGAGTTCGTGGTCGTGCCACCGCCGGTGCCCTTGCTGAGCGAGATTTGTCCGGAGCCGCTGCCACTCCAGCTCTCGACTGCCACGACCTGGTAGTTCAGTGTGCCAAGGTTCATGCCCGCCTGCGCCCAGGCATTGAAGTGGTTCTGTATGGTGACTGTACCGCTCGTCCGGGGGCTTTGGCGGATCGAGATGTACTGGTTGAAGGTGGAGGTGCCCAGAATCGACGGCTGGTTGACCTGCTGGTGCTCCCAGATATCATAGGTGCCGCCGTCACTCGTCACAGTGCCCTTGTGTGTGCCAACAGTCTGATATCCGTCGTGAACCTCCATGACATAGTATTCCACGAGCGGGTTGGTGCTCCAGCCGTACACGGCAAGGATACCAACACCCGAGGCCGAGAAGGAGCCGCCGTAGGTAATGGGGCTAGTTTTACGGATTAGTTATGAGTCAAAACATCATCCAGATGTTGTAGAGTAGGGGTTAAGAAGCAGAAGCTGGAAGCTCTTACTTAGCATCACCTGGTTGCCAACCAAGTCCTACCACAAAGTCCCCCTGCGTATTGTAGTTGATGGAGAAAGAACCTGCACCCATATTGGGCGAGTATTGAACATTGGCTCCACTAGCGATGTAGTCTTGGTTGTAGTTGATCGCCTCAGCGCGGCGCGCCAGGGTGATGTTTTCATCCTGGATATCGAACGACACAGGTTCTGCAGCGGGCAGAGCCAGGGCTCCCCCCGCAATCAGAGCAGAGAGGAAGAGAAATAAGATACCCATGATTGCTTTTGTCAATGACGTGAAAGCTCAGATAAGAATTGTTTGAGTTTAGTTTTTGCGACGAACGAGAAGAAATTACAACCACCACGGCTATCCAATGTGATCTATTTATGCTTTGATGTTCTTGACGAGTCTATTCTATTTAGCCTTTTCTACACGTAGATTTGACTTTAGGCACTTCTGGGAAGAAAAGAAGTCCTCTCTGTACTGTAGGCACTGGGTACGATCTCCATCAGATGAGCATTTACATACAAACTTTCTTTAACTAGATGCGGAGAAACCTTAATCGAGAGCTCTCCTGTGGAGATGGTTAGGGAGTTAAGAGC
The DNA here is from genome assembly GCA_023626135.1 of Talaromyces sp. R2412. NCBI lineage: Eukaryota > Fungi > Ascomycota > Eurotiomycetes > Eurotiales > Trichocomaceae > Talaromyces > Talaromyces sp. R2412. The sequence goes on from JAMAGK010000001.1 coordinate 174,231, forward strand.
CTCAGGACCGGCAGTTCTGGATATTATCCAGAGTCTAGGGATTGGTGGAGAGTGGTCTAGATTCCGGCAAAATTAGAGATTACTACTTGAGGCTCCTCCATACCCGAACCCGCCTAGGCAGACTCGGTGTGGTAAGCTGTAAAAATGAAAAGGCAACTAGCTAAAGTATGAACAACAAACTATGTAGACGGGATATCGGAAGTGAGCCACAACCCATGATGTCAGGCTAAATGTACAATTACGGGGAGTGTCGGTGAAACTGCGCTCGCTTACATATATCAAACTTGCAGCGTGGAGGACGGACGCAAGTCTCCACAGTATATCGGATTGACAGGGAGCAACCTATTTAACCTTAAGTTATGAAAGTCCAGACTCAAGCCTTAACTGCCGTGACGATGCCGGGGATCACAGCTTCACAGGTCAAACATTGCTTACTTCGCAGTAATGTGCTGGAACGCCTCATTATGATTTCGGCTGAAATAGAATCTATATATTCAAAGAGTTCAAAGTATTTCCATTCAGGCTATTTTCAGATTGAACTAGCTCAATCAAAAGGTAATTGATTTTGCATTTACGGATTGTAGCTGATGGCCGGGCGGTGCGTTGGTTATGGTTTCATCATGGGACGATACTACTCATAGGTTGTTCCCTGCTAAAAGCCTTCTAAAAATAAAATTCTGGAAAGGTGTCCAGCCATGTGATACTGTGTATTTAGGTAGAGGATGGAAATCTACTAGGATTAGTCAATAACTGGATCATGATTACTTGATCCATGCTTGTTCGGGTACAAAATGACCACGATAGAAAGGATGTCCCTGCTCATGTACTGTAATCCCGGCTTAGGGTTCCGGAAACTAATTAAACATTCTATTTTATTAATTTTTTATTTAGAATCTTTATTCGAACACCTAAGCCCTAAATTAAGAGTCTTGTATTATCTATGTTTCTAGTTAGGACTCTTATTAAAGGAGAGTCCCGTCCTGGCGGCCACCCTAAAGATTACTTACTATAAGTAAAACAAAGTACATGCGAAAAGTATTAGTTCTTCAAAGCTAGTAGAAATAACAAACAATAGATATAGATGACTGCATAATGCAAACATAGCAAACAAGGAGAAAGCGGAAATAACCGGCAGAAAGTGATCATCTGGAGCTTCCTCAATCCCCACATCTTGCAGCTCCACCACTGCTTCGTTTACATACCTGTCAACGGTCTACCACGCCACAGCGGTATTCTTGTTCGTATGTCGATACGTGTACCGTCTTCCCATTTTATCATGAGCAAGTGACGGTCTTGAATTAATGAAACCGGCTGTTGCTGCAATACCATTTCATCGCGTGCAAAATGCGGCGCTCTAGCAATGTGACCTTCAGAACGTGAGCGACATCGACATCGAAACCTACATTTCAATTCCCTTCGCTCTTAAATGCTGAGCCGGCAAAGCTAATCCCTGCGACCTACTCATCATGTCGAGCCCCGCCGATTCCAAGGCACCGGCCTCAGCCTTCGAGAGTCCCACCTTCGGTGAAGACAGCTCCTTCCATGTCGAGCAGCCCGTGGGCTCTATGTCAATTTCGCCATGCGGTCGAGATGTTGTTTTGGCTTCAAAGGAGGGGCTTCATGTTATTGACCTTGATTCGCCATACTCGCCGCCTCGATACCTTCCTCACCACACCCCATGGGAGGTCGCTGATGTTCAATGGTCTCCGTTCGGACACCGGGATTACTGGGTCGTCAGTACTTCGAATCAGAAAGCGCTGGTATGGAATCTTGCAATGAAAACTTGGGAAAATTCGATCGAATACGTCTTGCATGCCCACTCGCGTGCCATCACCGACATCAACTTTTCCGCCCACCACGCCGACATACTTGCCACTTGCGCCGTTGATAGCTTTGTACACTGCTGGGATCTGCGAATTCCAGCGAGGCCTGTTGTCTCTTTCTCCGACTGGTTCGCTGGGGCAACACAGGTTAAATGGAATCGGCAAGACCCACACATTATTGCGAGTTCACACGATAAGTATTTACGGATATGGGATGATCGCATGGGTGCAAAACCGTTAAAGTCCATTGAAGCGCATAGTACAAAGATCTACGGAATCGATTGGAATCGAATGCGCCGCGAAGCTATTGTGACATGCTCTCTGGACAAAACCATAAAAGTCTGGAATTATGACGCTGAATGCGATACCCCGGAAAAGATGGTTGAAACCTCGTTTCCAGTTTGGAGAGCAAGGAATACACCCTTTGGCTTCGGGATTTTGGCCATGCCTCAACGAGGTGATAATGACCTCCATCTGTATAGCAGACGTCGAACAGACGAACACGGACCAGGTGAAGGCCTTCCATTAGTCCACAGCTTTCCGGGCCATAAAGGACAGGTCAAAGAATTCCTGTGGAGACCAAGAGGCGCCGTAGTAGACGGCCTGGACCACCGAGAGTTTCAACTAGTATCATGGGGCGCTGATAGAGAGCTCCGCCTACATCGGGTCGACCCCGACCTTCTTCGCTCAGTTGGGTATGAGCAAGGGAAGTCCTTTGATTTCAGTCTAAATCTCACCCGTCAAGGATCTGTCTACAAAACCTTTCGTGACGATCCCCCTGATGAAGAGCTTAGTGACTCGATGTACGCAGAAACTGTTATTTCCAGCGGAACACGGCCCCAGGTCAGTGCTGGTATTGGCACCAATAATGTGTCGACCAGGTACTCTCGAACTCCACATCACGGAGTTCACATTGAGCCTAGAATTGGCATGCAAGGTCGGTCTCAATTGAGAACAAATTTGAATCCGATTGCTTGGATGCGGGGCGTGAAGATATCTGGCTGGGATATCGAGACTCTGGGCGATGAAATCACGCATGTTGGTGAGAAGTTTTCCAAAGTTGATTTTGAGTCGGTAGATGTGCGTCAACGAAAAGTGACTATCTCACTTCATGGTCCTTGGGCTGCCGAAGGTGGTTCGTTGTTTCTGAAGCTTGATATTAAATTTCCGAGTGACTATCCACGAACCGCAATTCCCAACTTTCGGATTCAAAAGACCGCTGCTATGACCGATGAGCTGTCGGGGACCATAACATCCGAACTACGGACAATTTCCGAAACGTATCTCTCCCGCAAACGTGGATGTCTTGAAGGCGCGCTTCGTTACCTTCTTGGGGAATGCAATCTTGAAGAAAGTATAGCCCTGGTACTGGGGGAGACCAACGATACAATCAAGTCACCCGTATCGGGATTGGAAGACGACGAGTCGAGTGATGAGGACGAAGATGTCGGCCAATTCGAGAAAGAGGAGCTGGGATTGAGCTCAGAATCGCTTCGACCAATTAATGCCAATGTCCTGGTTCCTGTTGCCAGAGTCTGTGGTGCTACTTGGAGTCAAGACGGCCGACTCGTTTGCTTCTTTCCATCAAAGAAGGACAAAGCAGGCTCGTTATTTGACTCATTGGGCTTCAAGGATTTTGGTCGTTTCTCGCGCAATGATAAAGTCTTTGAAGGCTTTGGTCGTTTGCAAACAAGCTCCCCCAGTCGTCTCACTCCCGGGAAGGCTCTTGGAACAATGAGCTTAACCGATGACGGAGGCTCTGATTACTCCGATGATTCAGACACAGACTCTTCCAGTTCATCAGGTTCGTCAGACATTCTATCAGGCTTACCAAATCGCTTCCCCGCGGCACCAATGTGGCGTAGTCTTGGTGGCCTTGGCTCTGGCACTTATCGTACAAGATCTGCGGACAATTCTCAACTTTCTACTACTGGTGGACCCGCTACGGTGAAATCAGATCTCGGACACAATATCATATCTATTCGTGATTTTAGCGACCTATTGCCTGCGAAGAAATCATTGGCCAGCCAGTACAAAATTTTTGGACATGGTGCGGATATTTGTGCCCACAATGCGGCGGTAGCAGCTGATGTTGGCCATCATCATTTGGCGCATGTTTGGGGACTTCTAAAATTGATTTTCCATAATCAAAGTCGACCTCGAGATCATACTTTTAACGCGGACGAATTCACTCTTCATAACAACGCCAAGGCAGAGGGGGGAGCCAGAGTAGACAGCTCAAGACGGAAAATGGGCTCAAAAGATATTCTTCAGCAATTTGGGCCCAGAATTGGGATGCAGGGGGGCAAATGGCTAATAAATGCTCTCATCGACCATTTTGAACGCATAGGCGATGTGCAAATGCTAGCAATGCTTTCATGCATTCTTCATGAACAAATGTTGCGGCACCGAGCAGCTCGGCGTCGTGATAGAGAAGTGTCATTCGTCCAGAACCATAGTCCATTTGCAGTGGACTTCTTTTCTTCCAAAACGCCAAATGGAAAATCTCAAGTTGCTACTCCTATGACTTCATATTCTAGGGACGGTAGCATCAATGTCGCCGGTCTTCAAAGCCCAGATATTGTGGCAGAACAGCTAAATAGCATTGCTACAACGCCATATTCGAGTGCGACGTCTCCGATGGCAACCAGTACAAACAAGCCATTGGGTGATCGCAGAACTCCGAATCTTTCCATCTCTGCGTCACCAGACAATCACAACCTATCACGAACTGGATCTGGCATTGGCAACGCGCTAGCATCATCATGGTCGCGATCATTCACCTTTGGACCTTCATCTGGCTCATCACCGCCTGTAAATACCGTCAAAAAGAAGCCCAGTCCAAACGGCAGCCTGAATGTGTCATCCGCGGTGACTTGGAGTGCCACTCAGATTTTCAACAAAGCAGTCTCTGCTTTGCCTGAGTATTTGAATACGTCAGCTGTAATAACTTCCTCGCAGACACAGTCTGAAACAGATAGCGAGAAGAAGAAAGGTGTACGAAAACTGAGAGTCAATGTCTCGTTGAAAAATCGAGCAGCCTTTGATCCGGACGAATCCTCAAGTGGCCCATTCATCGACCGCAAGCAAGAAGGAATTCTACGCAAATACCGCAATGCATATGCTAATCTGCTCTTTGTGTGGGACTTGCCGATCCAGCGCAGCGAAGTCCTTAAGATAGGTACCACGGCAGATTTGACGAATGAAGGGTCTACTTCTCGACGCCGTCAACCGTCTCAAACGCTGCCATTGACTGTACCGAAGCCAAAAGGCAGTGTTTTAGCATCGCCAGCCGCGGACAATACTTTAGATGTACAAAGGCATTGCTCCGAGTGTGGAACTGCCCTCCATACATCCTTATTCTCGCCTGCTTCACGCAAAGAGCCTTCCGGCAAGATCAGCAAGCAATCACACCTGAAATGTCCTTCATGTTCGGCTGTACAACCTCTGGCGGCTCATATTCCATGTGTTATCTGTGGTGAATCAATCGCTGGAATGTTCATCCCTTGTCTGGAGTGCGGGCATGTCTGCTGCGTTGAATGTCATCAACAGTGGTTTTCTCTCTCCTCGCCAAACGAAGATATTTTTACACTGTCAGATCTGGCCTGTCCCAGCCCTTGTGGCTGTAGCTGCACCGAGCATTCCAAAGTCGTTTATCTTCCATCGCCCATCCGAACTCCTCAAAACGAGAAAACAACCAACAGGCATATCCGTCGCCGGTCCGAGGCAGTGAATTCTCCCCAGCTAGATATTATGGCTGGACAAACCGACGATGATCTCGAGGCATGGCGCGGAGCGGGTCTCGGTGGAGGATTTGGTGGGGGGCTCAGTCGCGTCTTCACAAGCACTGATGGCAAACGAGACAGCTCCTCGAATCGGAGACATCATTTTGACCGCATCGATACGATGTGATAGTTCGTTTCAAAGTGTTTTTGTATTATTGATGGATGTTTCAATGATCTTGGCGTTTTTGTGTTATTTGGCGATACCCATGGTGTGTATATTAATCGATTTGTAAATATCGATATTCTTCAATTCAATTGATGTAAGATAGCTTCAATACATGTATTGACAACTTTTTTGTACTTGCTTGGATCTATTCAATTTCTATAGGTGAACGTTGTAGCAGTCGCTATCTAATAAAAAAGAGAGAAATAAAAACACGAGTGAAACAAACTCATCACGGTTTTCAAATTTTTTATGTAGGTAAATATATTCTCATCAATACATCCATAACCTTTTATTACCCCCAAGTCCAGGCTTCAGACAGACAAAAACACCGCAGTTATTCATCATATCGTAAAACGAGTACTTTATCAGCCATAAAGAAGAAGAAAAATTAATGATAAACCACAGCAACGTGGTCATCCATATACTTAGTGATATCCCCCAAAAACAGCGCCGCCACAATCGACAAGACGCCGAACGCAATCGAAGTCAAATAGATGTACTTGTAGCTCTCAGCATAAGCAAGCTGGCCCGCAGCAACAACCATTTCATAGGCGGTTGTGTTGCCGGCAATGCCGGGGATCGCTTGCAATTCGGTGAGGAGGGATGCGCCTGTCAGCTCGATCGCTGCGGCAATGTAGCTTGTATTGGTGATTCCTAGTTTCGTAACCATTGTGCCACCGATGTAGTATGTGGCATTGGGGATGAATTTGTTGATGAAGACATTGTAGTAGATTGTGTAGCCGATTGCTCCGCCGGCAACACGGATCGATAACGTCAAGGCGGAGACGGTGGCAATTAGATCCTGCAGTTTCGAGAGGTCAGTATTATTCCGGGTTTTTTTCCCCAAAGATTCTAAGGGGGAAGCTTACGTCTGGGCAAATGATCGTGGTCATAATACTCGCTGGAACCACGATGCCGCCGATTCCGAGGCTTGCAATTATCAAAATAATCCATAGCGTGCTGAGATTGTCGGTACGAGCGACAGCCATAGCACCACAGCCTTTACGATTGAAATATATTAGTTAGCTTTTGTACAAATGCAACAAAAATAACGAGAGTCACTTCATACCTGCAGTCATCAAGACGCTGCTGCCAATCATCAATGCCTTATTGTGTCCTTTGAGCAAGGACAGCAACCAGAGAGTGATGCAAGCACCGGCGAGAATACCATAGCCAACCGGCAGAGAACGGAGACCGACGGCAACAGGATCATGGCCGTACTGATTGAAGCTTTGAGTGGGCCAGAAGAGAATGACAGAAAAGAAATTGGCTCCAGAGACCCAGGTGATCAGCAAAGTCAGTCCCAGCGTACGTGGTTCCTTGACTATTTTTGCAGGGATCATGGGATATTTGGCACAGTATGTTTCCCACAGTCCAAAGGCTACCAGAATGAAAAACCCAAGAATCAGAGGCACCAAAACATGGGCCGTGGTCCACGGATACTGCACGCAAAACAGTCAGTTTCCAACAGCGGCGGGTTCAGAGATGATGGACTTGGAGTACCTGATAGCCACCCCATTGAAGACCAGCCAAGAATAAAATCAAACCGGTGATGCTGAGGAAACCTCCCACAAAATCAACCCTCGATAGAATTTCCCGTCTGGAAAGCCCGTCGGCGTTGACTCGCGGAGGCGGGAAGTAAAAGAAGACAGTGCAGAGAAGTCCAAGCCCATTCCAAATACCAGCCAATGCGCCAACGTATCTCCAACTCGAATGGTAAGCAACCAATTGGGCCCACAGCACTGCCGCTGCCCATGGAAAGATAGTGAAAACGAGGACGGCGACATATGTGCCGCGCTTGCGTGCCGGGGCCATTTCCGCGGTGGCCGCAAGAGCGGTCAACTCATTGATACCTTTTGTTTCACATTATTGTAAGCATATATCTTGGTGGAACATTTCAAAGCGATGAAATACCTGCACCGGCGCCAGCTATTGCCATTCCCCCGATGAAAACGTTCATGTTATGGGCGGTGCTCGACACAATAACCCCAAGGCATACCAATGATGAGCCCGCGATAGCTACATATCGACGACCGAACAAATCCGACAGACTGCCAACGAAGGGACAGACACCAGCCAGAGCTAGCAAGTTGGCGAGGACCTATCTTCCGGTTAGTTATGCCTCGCGAATGGTCGATATTGACCCATCTATCGCAGGACAGCTTACAAACCAAATCCAGCGATCTGCTCCTCCGATATCAGCGTAAATATAAGGAGGAATGCCGCCAAAGAGATAGACGGGAATTTGTGACCCTATTTAAATTTTCGTTAGCTTCGAGACCACGGAGAAATTGAGGGGTCAACGTGCCAGTCCACAGGAAAGCCATTGCGGTGAGACTGAGAAATCGGTTCACTGTCATCTGTTGTGTTATCCATGATCAGCATGACATTCTTGCTCATGTAGTTCAGTCTGGTAGCATACGCGTGGCTCATTTTCCGAGTTTCCAGCCTCAACATGGTCCGGAATGGACTTTGAATCGGATTGGATGTCATTGTCCCTGGACATAACCGTAGGAGAATCGGCCTTCTCCGGATACATGACTGGAGACTCTCAATTTTTCTGAGATGCGGGCGTATGTAGCACAGAGAAGAGAACAGGTAGAGAGAGAGAGAGAGAGGGAGGGAGGGAATGTGGGACAGCGTTTAATATAATATCGAGACGACTTTTTTTTAGGCTACACACGTAAGAGTGCTAGCATGCGGCTTAGTTAGCCTTTAATCGTGGGATCCTGCAGTACAACCAACAATAGGGCGCCTATCTCCTCAGTAGTGGACACTGGAAAGGATGAAACAAGATGCTGTCGCCTCAAATGTCTCAATTTACCATAGATAAGCCCGTGCGAGGTCTTGGACAACGGCCAGGTGGTTGGCGCAAGGAGGAGCAACCCCGCCCGCCACGCTCAGTGAATACTAATAGAATTAGATTGAGAAATGGTGGAGCACACCTTGCTTCAAGGAATTAACTCAAATGGGGGTACGAAATCAGGCGCCGATCCTTCCAATGCACAACGGATTCTGGAAAACCACTCGGCATCTCCGAGAGTTGGGGCGCTGCACTAAGTCGCTCAAGCTCACTCCGGATCGACTAACGCAGAACGTGTTGCACCCGGTGTCGTTGACTATACCGGTAAGAGTAATATTTACCCAATCCTTCCTTCTTCCGGCCTTGACATCAGAGCTGTCGCTGTAAAGGGGGTTGACGGACAGGGCCTATGATGACAAGTTCCTGCACCTGCATATACCATGTTGTTCCATGAGAAGCGTTCGATGTTTCTCGGATCCCCGGAGGATTTGGACGAAGAAACATGGAACAAGTCAATCTAAGTTTCTTCCCCCGCATTCTGTGGATTTAGCGCCCCCAGTCGAACGGGATTACTCCGCAAAGGTCAAAGTGCCAACAACGCTCGGCCTCTGTTGGTGTCGGTCTCGACCGCCAAGAGAGAGAATGATAAGCAATAAAACATGAAATATAGGGAGAACTTGTCGAAATGCCTCGGTTGTTCTAATAACATTTGCGCCAAAACACGCTTCTAAACTGTATTGCGGTGGTCAAAATGCAAAAGAGGGATGCATCATGTCACTAGTAATTAGCTGCGTCCGACACGCGGTCCGGAGATATAACCGTTTCGGGTTATTGGATGGAGACATTCTTGTTTGTTCTTTGCCACGAGCTCTGGTCCGGGGTACGACTACGTCAATCTCCCACGATCTGTCAAGTTCAAGGTCCGTGTTCTAGACTACTGTCGTGATCCCCGCGTTTCTGCACCTGTCGCCATGGCCAGACATCTCGGAAGGAGTAGGAAGACACAACAGGCGTAGATATACTCAAAGCCGAGGCTCAAGATAAGTGCAGTGCGTCTAGAAGTGTGTGCCAATCTCGCGAAGCCCTAGCTTCTTGGGCACCACAAACAGGGCTTCGCTTTCGACACACAGCTTGCCCATCATGCTGCGGACTTCGCCATTCACGTAGGCCTTTCGCTCCGTGGATCGCTCTGGATCTAGCCGGGTATGTACTGTGTAAAACTCGCCTGAAGAGACTGGAGACCGGTACGTGAGTTGAAAATTTGCCGTGACAATGCTTTGTGCAGGTACAGCGCGTGCAAGTGTTTCATCGAGAACAGTCGCCAAAAGCCCACCGTGGACAACGGTCAACCATCCGTCCAGTCCGGGTCCAAAATAAACAACGTTGACGCACTCTTTCTCTTCTTCATTCCAGAATATTTTCTAAAGTGAAAGCAAAACAGAATGAGAATTCATACGCCGGTGTGTATAGGAGGACATCAAGGGTAACAAACCTGAAGTGCCAGACCTCGGCTTCCTTTCAGAGCGCCACTGGACAGTCTCTTGTCTTTGTCTTCACCCGCAAAGCTTTCGTATGCATCCCATTCTTCGTACTTTGGATCTTTCCTCAGCTTCTGGACAACTGGAAGATAGTCAATCAACCTCCGAAGCTCTTCCACTCGTTGCGTGTCCTCGGCCGTGCCTGGTGCAGCAGGAGACAAAAAAGACCTCATATACTGCTGGCCTGTATAGTATCCCAAGCCCGCAAAAACCGACCCCCAAAGAGCTCGCCGCGTCCATTTCGATCGTCTCGGTGCATTCGATGTGCTTGCGTTGGAAGCTGTCGTGGTGATCTTGCGGGCAGCAGCGGCCCTGAAAGAGGAGCGTGACGCGGGCGATACGACCAGACGAGGCCGACAACTTCGAGGAAGCAATTGAGAACATGGCATTCGCATTGAGCTGGCCATTTTCAAAGGCGGTCCTCAACTGATATCGCAACAGCGCCGAGCTGGACGAAGTGTGAACGTCACGGACTGCGCTTTGACTCTGAACTGGGAAAGAGCGACATCACGTGATCGCTTTGGCTGTCTGCCTCCTCGACGAACAACTTCGGTGGAATTGAATCGACTTACTAATTCAATCTAATATATCATTTACATGACAGTAGAGGTGATTGAGTCTATCGTGCTTGTCTCGGTTGACTGAGCTCAAGCCGTATATACACGACAAAGATGCTTATTGTAAGTAGAAAAAGACTATTTGCTCAATCTCGCGCAGAGAAGCTTTTCTCTATCTAGAAAATACATGATTCATGATCGGAAATCTCGTTCTCCATAGGCAAATGATACATTGTTCTAGAACATGAAATGCACCCCATGTGGTTGTGTTTCTCTAAAAACTAAGACTGAACTTCGTCTTTGCTGGGAAGATCGATTGCCCGGTAGAGGAGAATAAGGGCCGAGTGGGTTTCACCTTATAATGTGGGTTAGATATGACATAGTAATACTTGGGTTTGATATTGGAAGCTTACCTCCGCCAGACAACGTTTCGATCTTCTCAGCATCGACCTCGGACACCTTGTCGTCGTTGAACCACCACCATTTGTCGTCGTCCTCGCGTCGCTTGCCACCGGGAACTTTTGCATCGTCGACGAGACGTCCTTGCTTTTTGACATACGCCGTGTAATGACCGCTGTCGGCACTGGCACCTTGATGCGTGATAACACCTCGCAGCTCATAGAGACCGGACTGGTTAGATCCGTTGTCGGTTGCAAGACTCGGATCGATTAGTTCGAAGAGCTCCTTTTTCGCCTTGAGTATGGCTTCTCTCCTCTCGGCTTCATATTCCTCGTCGGTCTTGAAGACGTCAGTCATAGCGGTGTCATCATCGTTGGCCTTTTCGTTGGCTTTCTCGGCCTCCTTTTTCTTCTGAAGTGGCTCTGTAATTTTCGCAGATTCGGCATCCTCTTTGCGATCCTCTTCTTGTCGGCGAGCAATCTTTTGACGTTTGCGCGCGCGTTCGGCATCTTCCTCGTCCTTCCGAATCTCACGCACTTTGTCTCTCACGGGAATCAGCTGTTTCCGCAATTCATCCGTGCAGAATTCAACGACATCAAGCTCCGCTGGAAAGGTGACTTTGCGCATGATTTTAGCCTTCGTCTTGGTCTCGCGCTTCCAGAAGAATCGAACAAAGTGAACTGTCAAATATTTGGGCAACCGAGATATCTTCGACTTTTTAGTATAGATAGCATCTCGACCCAGCGTTTCGGAGCGCTTCTCTATCTTTTCCTCGAGAGCAGCTTTAATCCCGTCGCCCAAATGGTTTGTGTCCTTGTCGATATGACAGTCTAGCTTCAGGAAGACATCCGAAGACTTGACCGACTCCTCACCGGCATCCTTTGCAGCACTTTCATCGCATTCAAGAACCGAATCGAACCTTCCGGCCATGTACTTGTCGATAAATGACACGCTCTCCTCGCCATCTTTGGTTTTCAATTTCTGCCGCAGTTGCGTCAAGATCTGAGACCAGGCTTCTTCCGCATCCTGTTGGGCATATCCGTGTCCGTTTTTCGCCTTCTGAGCGAATTGGGGGAAGGCATTTCGAAGAGCGTTTAGGAACATAAGTGGCGGAAACCCTTCTTGGGTTTCAGACATTTGTTTGTACAAGTCTCGTAACGATCCTGTTAAGTCCATAGAAGCCCCCAAGCCTCCAAGGCCAAATGAACTCAAGTTACCAAGCCCCGAGGGTCCATCAGAAGCACCAGTCGAGCTGTACTGTAGAAGTTCTTGCTGAAGCTCGGGAATGCCACGGAGCGTTTGCAGGGTCGAGTTGAGGTAGCAGGTGTTCCCAAGATTCTGCAACCCAGCCGGTGTGGCGCCTTCGGCTTGTGCAGCTTCCGCCTCCGTCATATCTTCCAAAAACTTGACCGATTCTTTCGGACGCATCAAGGCGGTCGAGCCTTCAGCTCCCGACGGAGTGCCCATCATCATGAATGTCTGGCCTGGCTTGGCCTTGAGAGTAGAGAGTTCGGTGTCATCCTTCAGCTGTCCGCCTTTGACGAGGATTTTCTGCCTCTCTGGCTCGACACCAGTAAGCGAGTAGAGTTGGAACTTAAACGTTTCGCCGTTTGACGTTGGGTCGAGCTCGACATCGTGGCGCTTGCCCTGGTGCTTGACAACGACTTGAACTGAGTTAGTATTGGAGTCGAGCTGTCTGCGGGAGAAGGAACGAGTGGCAAACCTGGTATTGTGGCCATGATGGATGGAAAAGAGGGTGGACAACAAGATGGAATGTCCTGAAGAAACAAGAGAGGTGAGGTTAAGTAGGAAAGATCGAGAGAGCTCAGCAAAGGCGGTAAACAACAATGATCACGACCGCCACCTGCGGGGGGCGCTGACGGGATGCAAACACTGCAAACATACCGTTGGTGTCCCCCATCAGCGCAATCATGTCGCCTGCGCAGTCTCCCCGCAATTCTATTTATCTACAGTGTTTCTACGATATACGTGGGTATAGCTAGATATCACGGTGTCAATGCTGCGACAGTGACAATTCTCTGTCTTCCGCTTCTCCGCTGATCGTTCGGCTCTCTGTTTTCGCATCTCTCCTGGACCGGCCATTCTGTCCTCGTCTCCGAGTTCAACGTCATCATGGTAGTGTTATCCTACTCTACACCACGACCAATGCACTGACATCTCCAAGTCCCAATCCCTCAGACCTTACTTGCAGGCCGTGCGATCTTCTTTAACCGCTGCTCTTGCCATCTCAAACTTTGCGTCTCAGTCGTCCGAAAGACACAATGTGCCCGAAGTCGAAGCCGCCAGCTCCCCGGAGTTGCTTCTGAACCCGTTGACAGTTGCCCGAAATGAAAACGAGAAAATCTGTCAGTCATTCTTCTGTCTCCGAAACTTGCTCTCAGACTAAAGGAAAATCTGCAGTTATCGAGCCCTCTGCCAATAGTGTGCGTGTGAGCTTGCGCATCAAGCAAGCTGACGAGATTGAAAATATTCTTGTCCATAAATTCACCAGATTCCTGACACAACGAGCCGAGTCCTTCTTTATCTTGCGACGAAAGCCTGTAAAGGTTAGTCATCTTCAAGTTTCGCCATGTCTCGCTACACTCGATTCTGACTTCTACTATTAGGGCTATGACATTTCTTTCTTGATCACGAATTTCCACACAGAGGCTATGCTGAAGCATAAGCTCGTCGATTTTATTATACAGTTCATGGAGGAGGTTGACAAGGAAATTTCAGAGATGAAGCTCTTCGTATGTGTTCCTTCTAGCTGACTGGTGCCTATAATCTATCCAATCTGACTTTGCTCTCAAACAGTTGAATGCCCGAGCACGTTTCGTTGCCGAATCCTTTCTCACTCCTGTAAGTAATTGATCCTGTGGCATGATAGGCCTTGATGCTGATGACACAATATAGTTTGATTAAGCCCGCCTGCCTTGCACAAAGGCCTAGAATCATGAATCATATACAATCAAGTCCCTTTATTCTTCTTTCCTATACGTTGCCCAAAAATGTATGTCTATTCTCGTATGGAAATTCTATTCAATTGAAAGTAGGGTATAACCTTAGGCAATCTGAATACAAGTCATACAATGCTCAAAAGTCTTGTTTCAGGTTTACAGAATATCATCTCAATATCATTGATGGGTTATTCAGACTCTCCTTCTAGTGTCTTTTTGGACACCATTGTGTGGCTAATTATAATTTCTGTTCGTGTTATCTTATTGGCTTTGCATTCACATTTCCTGATGACTGTCAGTGCTATAAGCCTATTGTTATGGTATAGCTATTATTGCTTCATAATGTTTCTTTATTGTCTGTGAATTAGATCGTTTCGTAGAACACTAAAGCAATGGTCTAGCTACAAGTGTTACACCCAGATAGATAGAGGATTGTCAATTGATATAGGTCTATTATCAATGAAAAGTCACTTGACGAAAGGTGGCTGCGCTCAGTCATGAATAGCATGCTAATGAAGAGAAGGCTGAATTCACAGGCGGGTCCATAGCCTGTTCAACTCACTTGCCTGAAGTCTTCGAGACTTTCTCCTATTTATCTTCCTCATCTTCCCCTCCTTCTCGACCTCCTCTTCTTCTCACCTCGACCCCCCTAGCACTTTTGCACTCATTTCTGGTTCATCTTGCTTCTTTGTTGTCCTCACTTCTCTAGCAGACTTGTCAAACATTTTGCTTTCATATCTTCAAGTCTTTTGCAGATCCTTATCCCAAGGAATTTTTGAGGCTTTTGCCCAGCCATCTCAGCTCACCACCAAGCTCGACCAGCAGAGATGGATGCGTATCCAGCTTCTATGACTCATGCTCTCAGCATGTCTCCATTTCAAGGTATGCAATCACTTACTTCTATCTCAGTATCACATTTGATGCTCCCCTATCCCACTTTTATTACCTTCCATGCACAGGCTTACATGCATATAGCACCTGTTATTCACAGCATGGACCAGACATTTAAGGACCAACAAATGCTGTACAATCAGCAGATGGGGCAGTACCTCAGAACTCAGCAAATGATGATGATGATGCAGCACCAGCAAAACCAAATGGCATTTGGTCAATTCCAGATGGGACACGATAACGGGAATCAGACCAAAATTGACGCTGTGAAAACAAGAATCGGTGATCAAGTTACTGCATCTGACAATATTCCCTTTGAAATTCCGGCCGCTCCCCAAAATTTTTCTGGGTACGGGGTGTTGAGAATTTCAAATGTCAGTATTCCCCTCGAAACATATACTGACTCCGTCGAGACCATGACTGACATGAGTTTTCAAGTTACCATACGCTGTGACAAGACACGAGATTCATCAACTGCTCGGCCGACATGCTTCTGTCCTTGGGCCCGAGCATGGAGGTGGCGTACATATCATCATGGAGCGTTCGACAGCGAAGACCATGGATGCCTTTGTGGAATTCAAAACCCAGAAAGATGCTGATGCTGCTTTTCGTCGTCTGAGCTTCACCGAGTCTGGCCGTTACCCTCGTCTGGGAACACGCCATGTTGATATCTCAATGAGCTCTCAAGATGAACTTCTCAAAAACATTTTTCCTCGGGCCATTTGCATTCAATGGCAGAACGGATCCCCCATCTTGCTCGAAAACAATGATCCATATTCTGCTGGCTTTCAAGGATTTCTTACCAAAGAAGAAATTCGAGGTCTTATTTCTCATGCTGAGAATCCAGCTCGCGTATGTGTTCATTCTAACATGAGAAGCTTTTGCTTCATGATTCTGACATTATGCCAAGTCTCCATTCACCGAACGCTGTCGCCAACGTACTTACGAATGTTTGATTTCCACTCTTTGGAAGGTAAGCATCATATCGTCTATAACTTTTGTGCTCTCATTCTAATCACTCTCAGTTTCCTTGGTCCGCAACCACACTGTACACAGTTGAAGATCGCGACAGTCTTTATCAGGCTGCATTGCAGCAGATTCTAGATCTCTGCGAGAAAGCAAAGCAACGTAGACTCATTGGTCTCAACGAGGCATTGTTGCGTGATCTTCTTCGTGCTGGACTCAGCTGCCCTGCGTTCAATGAACGCCAAAAGATTTGCCTTATCGCAGCTTCTGAGTTACCTCCCTTGCAGCCAATTGCTCACCATGAACCATTGGAGTTTTGGCCATTTGATTGCCTCGTAAAGAAGCCGAAAGCTGACGATTATGAAGTCATGGTATGGAAAAAATTCTTTATGAGCTGAGTCAAACACTAACATTTTATCTTCCATTTAGTATTATGCTCAGCTTATTCGCAAAGGACTCGAAGTCAATGACGGAAAATACTTAGCTATCCCAAACAATTGGCGCAACCGTTACGACCAAGACGATGAACGCCCTTGGGGTGATCTGTGGATCGAGTGGCAATTGCACAATAAGACCATGGTTTTCGAAGCGGCTGCTCAGTTGGAAATGCAAGTAGCAGTATATCTACTTCAAGCTGCTATGGGAGGTGTGTGCAATACTTTACAGTCGCCACTGTCTTCAATGTACCAGGGGGCTACTCGTGGGTCGTCAGATGCCCTCGAGACTTCTCCAAACCAGACTGCTGCAAACAACTCGTTCGGAGATCGTGCTAAGTTTCTTCCATCTCTATGGGCTGAAGAGACTGCAAAGCGCGCAGAGATCAATGCTGAGACCCCATCTCGCCATTCGCACCGCAACAGCTCGATTAGCACTGTGTCTGATGATGGAAGCTTTGGAAGTGCCATCCATGGAACTCATCTCTCTACCAGCAACTCCACTGCATTCTCTAATCCATACAGCTTAAATGGCTCTACTTGCAGCAGCCTCTTTGCCAACGAAAGTGAAGTAAAAATCGACAGGGCATTTTTGAGCGAGGTTTCACGCCCAAAGCGCGCTAACCCACGTCCACACAAGCACAGTCTGTCGATGTCATCAATTGCCACAGGAGTTATCCCGTCTTCTATGAAAGACAGTAGCAGTGAATTTTCCAGCCGTTCTCGTCGCGGAGAGAGTATTTCAATCCCGACTCACATGACTGGCTTCAAAAATGATCTCTCTACGATGCCCAGTGAGACTCTCGACATCACTGATCTGATGGCACGTCACAACATTTGGTCTGGTACTTCCCCTTCCCTGTCCGTCAAAACTCCTCCCAGTCCTGTGGGCCAGTCTGGCCGCAGTCGTTATGGTAGTCGCCGCACGTCTGGCTCTTCTCAGTCTGGCCAACATCGTCGCCTTGCCTCAGTGTCGGAGAATGAGGAAGACGCATTTAAGGAACGCACGCTCAGTTTTGCTTTGAACTCGGCCTGAACACATTTGCCATCGACATTGACATCCTTTGTTACTGCAAATGTTCTGATATTGGAAAGCACTGTCTGTCATTACTCCATGTCTTTTAGATCGTGACTGCTTTCTTCAGATTCTTTGCTACGACTGCTGAAATTGGGTGCAATTTGGTATTAGCCGGTGCGAGGTTGACTTATTGATGGTGCCTTTTGTTGCTTGTGTTTTCCACTCTGGTGTTTCCTTCTCACGTTCTACCACAGCCAGCGAGACACTGCGTTGATTTTGATTTTTTTTTTCTTGTTTCTTTTCCATCATCTCTTTTTTTTATGAGATTCAACGACGATTCTAGAACATTTGACAGGGATATTCCACCGCGTTCATGGAGCGACGTTTTCTATCTCATTTAATATTAGGGTTTAATGCGTTCTAGTTAATAGCCTGGATCAATGGGAGAGTGCAGACGACAAGGTTCTGATAATTTCTCGGTGAATAGCTTTCTTAGTTGATTTTCTTTATATTGCTATTTTTTGCTAGATATCAAAGTCTAGTATTCCGAAGTCATGCCTACAAAATTAAATAGCTATGTAGACAATTTGGTTCACAGACTAAGATCAGATATGCAATAAATGCAGGATTCTACAAGCTCAGCGTCTTGTCTTTAAAATAATGCTGTAGTCTGTAATAAAATTGATTCGAAGTCAAAAGTTAGAAGTCTAAATTAATATCAACCTCTGCTTCATCCGAAGCCTTGCATGCTTTCATTCGAGCTGCCTCGGCCTTTCTCTGCAGTCCTTCGGCTCGCTTTTTCTCTCTTCTTACTTGAGGATCCTCCCATCCTGGATGCTTCTTGGACTTGGTGTTCGCCGTAGGAGACGAAGCAGCTGCATATAATTCGAGCAGTTTTGATCGAAATCTTTCGACGCGGCCCTTGTTGACGACAAACCGCTCGTTGGCTAGTGCTACGAGCATTTTCAGGCACTCTTCTGTCACAAGACTCCGCATGACGGGCTCACCATCATCTGGGGTCTCTTCGCAGTAGCCGATGATTGACTCCAGGGATAGTCCTGAGGACCGAATAGCAACAATTGGGCTTGGCGTGGACAGGTCTGTGGATGAGCTATCCAGTGTTGTCTCAAGGCAGCGTAGACTTTGCAGGCCGCTTTCACGAAAGCCTGCGTTTGAGGCTGCTGTCAACACCGGATGGGCATGATGAAGAGTAGCGGCCATAACATGGAGGATCTAGAGGTTTGAGGTCAGCTTTGGGCCTGGGTCGTCTTTTGAAATATAAAGAAAACGCACCATAGGATCGTAGTGAAACCGGACCAGCCGGACTCCATTCTCGTTCTCTGAGGCGGTCGCCTTTGGAATTCCATCTCCAGGCTCCAGGCCAAACAACGCATGGTAAGAGACAGGCGGTTCAGGGCTGACGGGGTCATGTGAGACGAACAGCCACCTTCCCTCGCCCTTGCCGCCAGACACCGCAAACTTCCTCTGCTCCTGGCCAGCACGCGCTGCTGCGTCTTCTGCTGGCTGCACGTCGTTGTCGTCTTGTTTATCAGACGTCGAAGTCTTCCCCTTGCTCTTCTTGCTTCCCTCCACAAATACGCTCGTCCTCCCAGCGCAACTACTGGTGGTCACAAGACCGTCTAGGCCATTGATGTCTCGTATCAGGTCGCGGATGCCTTCGTCCACAGATCCCTTGGGCGACAAGTCGGTATACTCTGCGTCTGGCACGGACAGATCGGACAGGATTTTACTTTTACGTGCGGCAAAGGCTGGAGGTATCGACTGAAGCATGCTTGTCTGACTTGCTTCTAGTCGAACGTCGAGAGCATTCCCTGACTAGCCCGAACGGTCAGTGGCAGGCTGGCAGCGCGAAAACAAGGACAGAGACAAAGAACGAGCGATCGATCGATCACACCGATCGACACTCAAAGCCTGGCTGCCGTGTCTTACAAGTTGCAAGTCGTCACAGTCCGATTCGATTCGATCCGATCCCCAGTGGTGCACTTAGCGGCATTCCGATCGACAGAACAGCCAAAACAAAACGAAGGTGAATGGATTTTCGCCAGCCTGACGTATTGTATTACCGGTATTTTATTTTCTTCTAGGAGGATCGGTAACTAACAATGATTAGTCGTCGGTAATTAGCCCAAGCTTCAGCCAGAAGCGCCCGAGAAACTCATGGTCCGACCCGCAGTAATTCATGCGGGTCCGTCGTCAGTCACCGTCAGTCCGGAGTCAAGCCTGCCTGATATAAGAAAAACTGGACAGTACATAGCCAAGTAGCACTTGACACGTCTGCTGTTTTGTCAAAACAAACCAAATTTTTCCCCTCCGAAGCTCCGCAAAATTCGAGAATTCTCATCCAATACTTCGTCCAGCAGATTAAGCGCCAAGCCTAAAACATCGACTCAAGTCATGCCGCGACGGTCTACCAGGCTCTCGCTGACTGACGAGACGGTTGCTGAATCCGATTCAAAGAGGAAGCGGCTCTCTACAGGATCTACGGTGAAGAGTACTGCAAAGAAGAGCAAATATTTTGAAGGCTCTGATTCAGACGATTCAGATTCAGAAGACGCGGGGGACTCGGGCTCTGCCTATGAAGGGATAGAAGAAGTAAGCGCCGGTGACAGCGATAGTGAACCGGAGCCGGAGTCCACCGAATCGGAAGAAGAGCAAAAGCCAAAGCAAAAGAAACACGGCCGCCCATCAAGCAAAAAGACCCAAGCTCACGGGTCAGACAGTGACGACGAGCAAGCTTCGTTACCAAAGACTGCTAAAGGCCAAGAGCTATGGAGAGAAGGGGTCAAAACCGGACTGGGTCCTGGGAAAGAGGTGTTTATCAAGAAGCCAAAAGCGAGAGATCCTGGCGGCATAGACTATGTGGATGACACCATCCATCCCAACACTATGCTATTTCTCGCGGACTTGAAGGAAAATAACGAGCGGCAATGGCTCAAAGGTTCCTGCTTTCCAATTGGCCTTTGCTTTCTGGTATTGATCTAACTTACATCAGCCCATGATGCCGACTATCGAGTCTCTAAAAATGACTGGGATACTTTTGTCGATGCCATGACAGAAAAGATTGTGGAGAAGGATGAAACGATTCCAGAGTTACCGGCCAAGGATCTGGTTAGACAATTTCCTTTTTTTTGGCCTTTCAAATTGTATTGAGACTATTTATATGGAACGCTCTGACCGGCTATCAGGTGTTCCGAATACATAGGGACGTGAGATTCAGCAAAAACCCTACTCCTTATAAGGTAAGAAGATTCTCGAAAGCAACTGATCGAAATTTGATCTAACAAATCTACAGCCACATTTTTCTGCCGCATGGTATGCTCCAGAAGTAATGAACCAATTCCAGACTAGCTGATATAAGTGCAGGAGCCGCACAGGGCGTAAAGGACCATATGCGGCCTACTACTTGCACCTGCAACCAGGCCATTGCTTTATAGGTATGTCATCCCTTCAAGTCTCTGCTGAGCAGTGGTAGATGCGTCCCGCGGATAGCATCGTGCCGTCAACGCGTTTCACAATTTCACCATCGTTGACAGTGTTATAGGCTCTGGTTTATGGATGCCGGAAGCAAGCAGTCTCGCCCTTCTTCGAGAGAGCATCGACCAAAATTCTGCACGTCTGAAATCTGTTCTGAGGGAGGAAGGTTTGCGACGGGAGTTCTTCAAAGGTATACCCGATGATGAACGCAAAGCTGTCAAAGCGTTTGTCAGCCAAAATCAAGAGAGTGCTCTTAAGACAAAGCCAAAGGTAGGTCGTTATTTCCATCAAATTCCTTATGCCCGGCCCCTTTCCAATCTCTACCATCATCCCTTGTGCTGTTTGTACCACAAACCCGGTCGTCTTCGAAAAGTGCCTGGTGTCGAGCAGCCAGGGGGGGAGCGTGAACTGCGTGATAGAGGTGCGACGTGACAGCGTGGCGATACCAGCCGTATCACTCGGTATAACGAATGGTTATCCTGCAAGTGAAATCACCATATTCCTTTTCTGCCCAAGAAGACTCGTCTACTGGGCTTTGGCTGCTGTGGGTGCTTGGGGTCTGCAGGCATGCGTTCCTGCGGCCTACTCACTGCAGCGATGGGTATAGAGTCAGGCAAATCGACGGCTCTTGGCTTTCACGGCAAATACGAGCATTATTCGATGGCTTCGAAAATGATGGATGGATGGTAGCGGTGATGAGTCAGGGCAAATTTGCCGGTGGTAAGGGGCGGATGAGAACACGGGACAACGGCCACGTCGAATTTCTGGTACCCTAGGCATTTGTTCCCACATAGAGCCATCCCGTCTTCCAATGGCTTCAAAGTTGCATGGACAGGTGATGCTGATGTCTTCACCGCCATGGCTCTCCGGCATGCTCGCGAAAACAAATTTTGGGGCGTGTCGCTGTCCTCTGTGTCCTAGATTCAGGTCGGAATCGGCCGCAGCGTAGTGTGGTTTGCGTTCCATGGTTCACGATTATCTCCCGTCTTCCTTTGTGCCTGGCTTGATCACGCTAAAAACATTGCCAATGAAAAAAAGAAAAACGAAAAAAAAAACGAAAATAATACGCGATACAAGGCTGACACACCCAACAGGGCTACGAACAGGACAATCCCAACATCGAGCTCCTCAGGCTCCGGAGCTTTACAGTCGGTAAAGCGCTTCCAGACGATGTTTTCCTTGGCCCCAACGCACAAGAACGGATTGGCAGTCTGATTGAAGTCTTAGTCCCCTTTGTGAGTGACAGACTATTCCCCTCTTTTTCTCTCCTTTTTCATTTGTTTTTGTTGCCTTCTTCCCCTCGCCATCAGACGCCCCCGCTCTTCAGAGTTCAGCTACATGCAGTCGGACTAGTAACGCAACATGGAGAAGGGCCACCCTGGCTTCCCAGCCATTACTGGTATATTATTTGGTGTGTTATGGGCCGCTTTCTCCCTCTCCATTCGTTCTGGTCCGCCCGTCTGCGGTCCGCCTTTAGCGGCCCTTCGCTTCCCTTCTGCGAGTCACGTTCTGCAGTCTGCACAGACTGCATTAATAATACCGCAGGGTTGTTGTAGGGGTGGAAGCATTCCTTGTCAAAGCCCGATTGCGGTCGATTGGGCCAGGTTCTCCCCGGGCGACACGGGTAGCCCTCCCTAGCAAGCTTTAGACTAGCCATGGGATTTGCCAGCCCTTGCCTGTGTGTAGCAGGCTTTGGGCAGCATCGCAGCAAGAACTCATCGTTGCTTAATAGTCACATATTTGAGGGCATGGATGGTACGGCAGGACTGACGTGGATTGCAGGTAACATATCTCAACAGCGTGGTGATGCCTGACGACCCACCGAGTGAAGCGGCGAGCGAAGATGAGTAGGCTTGGTTTCCGGCTCTAGAGTTGTCTTTCGATAGTGAGTTTAGTATGTTGGTTGGTATACGGGAGGTTTTTGTGGTATGGAGCGGTTGATACATGTATGTTGTTGATAATGTTATATACGCACATATCTCTTTATATATGGATGAATTTTATAGCAGGCTACTACGCCAGGAACCTTGAAATTATTGATATTCAGAATGCAGAAACATGGAAACAATGATAGTTGATTATGGGACGAGTCAGCCGAATGTGATACATCACATTCAAGACAACATCACATACACAGCCCCATTATTATTATCAATGGTGCATGAATTTTAAGTTCACACACGTACAAGTGTGATGAGCATGTCATGCATCAAGTCATGTTAAGCATCTCTAGCAATATTCGTGCAACACGGAGTACTCCGTTCAATGTACTAAACAACATCAATAGCTGTCCACTGCAAATGGCTACAAGAGTTAGGAAAAGTTAGCTGTTAATCCGGAACGTGTGCCGAACAAGCCCGAGAGCGAGGCCCATGATCTACGCATAGTCTCTCTCCGCATTGATCACTCTTTGCCATTACTCGATATACGGAACACCTGACATTTGTACTTTCTTAGCTGCTAAATAAACGAGTACGGATACCATTGTCGTTTGTAGGGCAAAAGATTCGGGTGCATGACGTAATAAGACTGTCTTTTTGAAAGTATCATGAATAAAGGCCGAGACATCTCCGGGTGAACTATGAAGCGGGAGTAAGCATCTTTCATGCCTTTCTTGTACTTATTTTTGTTTGACCATGGTTTAGGGCAAGATCATCGTCAAATGATCGACGGAAAAGCAAGAAAAAGGAAAAAAGATGCGTTGGCTAAAAGGCTTCTGGGCCGAGGTTGATTCGTTTTCTTTTTTTTTTTTAATTCCCCCATCCGCGCGCTTGCTTGTTCTTGACTATTTATTTTTTGTGGTTCTGGGTCTGGTCTGGGTCTGGGTCTGGGTCTGGTTTTGAGTTGGGTTGGGCTGGACTGGGTTCGGGTCTTTGTTCCCAGGCGCGCGTGAAACTCTGAAAGTAGTGAGAAAAATCAAAAAATTACCTCTGTACGGGAAATGCATTAATATGATAGGAGAGGGGGAATTTGGTTTCCATGCCTGATACATATCATACGTCGGGCAGTCCGGGATGGAGGTGGAAAAAGGTGGAAAGAGAGTGGAGAAGACATCCTAAAAAGCATAGGTAATTGGCTGGCAGCGAACCATGTGACCAGAACAGGCTGCGGGTTTCCGAGGTGGAGCCCCGGCCGATGGGCTTGATTGGAGTCCCAGCAATATGCGTGGCTTCGGTCCGCCCATGTTAGTCCAGCATTGGCTGGGGCTAGCCGGACAGCACAGTAGCGGTACTGTGTATTTGTATTACATTCAAATACACGTTACTGCAGGGCAGGCATTGCACTTGAGTATTGCAGCCCGGCTTGTTGGCAGTCTGGTATGACGGCGATATGGGTAATAAATTGTTGTAGAGGACATTATTATTCATAACTTGATAGATTGAATTAATTTATTTAGCGCAGGCTGCGGCCCGCGCCGATTGAAGAATCAGCCATGAGCGCAAGGACCGGCGGAGGCCCAATGCATAGTCATACTACTACTGATTACAGGGTGACTACCGGTCTCGTGATAGGTAACACTTGAGAGTTGGCAGCAGTAAGTTCATTGTGTTTTGATGATGGTGTCAAGGATCATGACATAAAAAGTAAAATGACAATTCCGACAGACCCGACGAATCCGAGCCCAGAGACCAGGTTCCATGGAACGGCCAAATCCATCACAACGGTAAGTTTTGCGTGTAGTAGTTTGCAAGTTAATAATACAAATACTACTACGTACTACGTACCAACTTGCAAAAGTTGAAGTTGCCACGCGTGGAACCATGGTTCACGCGCCTGGCTAGCCGACTAGGCCCGGGGCTGAGGCGCGCTCCTTCCCTCGCGCGCCGTGCCTTCCTTGTGGGAAGCTGGCGGCCAGCTGAACTGGGCGGGAAGGGGCGACTTTCCTTGTTGTTTGTTTGCCACCGCCAACAACCATTATTACTGTTACTATTGATAATATTATTTTAGTCTTGTTATTACTACTATTACTTACCTAGAGTTTAGGGCAATGCCGTACTCCGATGTTCGAAAGAGCTGCGATGCGCAAGCAAAGAGCACACACCTGCGCGTCATGCGGTGGGTCGCTCCACCCGCGATCGCTGCCACTGGGCCACAGCATATGCAAGGACGGCCCGTGTAGCCGCTGCACGATGTCCGCGTCCAGTGTCCAGTGTCTACTATCGAGAACACCTGCTCTGATTGCATGTCGAACAGGTGATTTCGTAAAAGTTATATCACAGTGGTCGAAACTCGTGCTGATCACATTTCACATCTAACCGATGAGCACGAGTACCACACTGCCGGGATCGGTCGGCACTTAAAAAAAGGGACGGGGGGCTCCACCAGAAATCCAGATACATCAATCGGAATGTGCTGCTTGCTGCAAATAACATGTAATTACCCTCGCGGAGTCGCGGGCAAGCATGAGATTAGGTATTTCCACTCTGCTCTGCACATGCAGGTACCGACTCACCTTTATCCCTTTTCTACTCGCGACTTCCTATGTAGTATGTAGTTCCGCACTGCTTGCTGCAATCCCGTGATCCCAGCTGGCAGCTGACCCAACACTGGTATATCAGCCGAAGCCAGGTTGTTATTCCTATAATATTTAAGTTGGTCCGGTCATGTGTTCCCCTGTGTGCACACCGCTTGTCAGACGTCAGACTGGTTTCTGTCTCTGATGTGATGACATTTTCCTTCTTGTTTGCTTTGGTGATGGGATTTTCCCAACTGGCAGATTACTCCATCGGGCCCAGTGCATTTGCACAGTTCTGACCGCTCGGACTAGGCAAGATAGTCACGGGCACTAGCGGTCAGGCCGCGTACGGTACGATACGCTAGTCTCGGGGACTTGTATCGAACCAACGGCTAGCGCCAGTGGCCGGATCCATGGATATGGCTCTGGGTCCTGGGAACCGGCCACGGCTCTGCTCCGCTGGGAAAAAAAAAGAAAAGAAAAAACGGATACAGTATTAGAGAAGGGATTGAAACTATGCAGAAGTAGAATGTTATTAAGTAGATTTATTATATACTTACATATCATCTATGTAGGATTTGTTTTCTTAAAAAAAGTATATATACAAAAAAAAAAAAAACATTGTATACAGGCAGACGGACACAGTGACAGATCGATCAGGCTCTTCCCGTGCCGTCCGCCTCCCGATCGCTTGCCAGGCTCCACGTCGACGGTCGGGCTGGCGGCTGGCGGGCCTGTGCATCGCCGCGCTTGCCCCAATGCTGAACGCACCTGCCCCCATTCCGCTTGCAGCGCCTAACCGTCGCTCCTGCCTGTACTACTGTACCGTCCACAGTCCACACCGCTCGGTGCGTGCCTGCCCTGCCTGACTCTTGCCGTATTAAGCTGTAACGCACTCGGTCGATCCTGCCTTTTGCGCGTATTGTGCGTATTAGTGTCCTCTGTACGACTGTTGTATCGTTGTATCCTCTGTCACCTTCAGCTTCACCTGCCGACGCATGCATCTCTCCCTCGATCTCCTTCCTCTGTCTCTCTTCGTTTCTATCATCTCTCTGCCCGCCTGTTTGCGTTATCTCCCTCTTTCAACATCCGCCTCCTCTGCCTGATGCAGCGGCCCTCAGTCAACTCCTCTCTCTCTTCTTTCTCTCCTCTCCTCTCTCCTCCTCCTCCTCCTGCTACAACAACTCCTCCTCCTGCTGCTCTCTCCTGACTAGCTAGTCCACTCGCCCGTCCGCCGCCGTCGCTTTTCCAACCAACCTACTCCGTCCTCTCGCACGCTGACTAACGTCATACTCACGCCGCCGAGGAATCCGTCCCTTGCGATCCACGCCCCCGGTCCCTGCAACAGTGCAATCACCGTTCTTCACGCCCTTGCCTCCTCGTCCTCCCTTCTCCTCTCTGGTCCCGTCTTTGTTTGCCTCCCGGCTGCTCTCGCCCCGTCCACCCACACTCCAACCCACCCAACAGGTCGAAAACGGATCCATTTATTACGTCTCCAGTTCGTTCCCGTCGACCACGCGAATGCTAGTCTTGTGCATCAGCCGAAGACGCTGGTACTCGCTCTGATTCGCTGTGCCCTGGTGCTGACCTCCAAGCCTGAGCGGGCCCTTGTCGGCCCTGTCGGCGTCGGCCCTCCAGCTGCACCACTGCAAGTCTTGCTAGCCCACCCCGTTTGACATTCCCAACCTGACTGGCCCTGCGAAACCTTCTCGTCACCTTTAATTCCTTCTCTTATTATTCCTTCTCCTCTCTTTCTTACTCCCCCCCTCTCTCTCCTCCGTTGGCTCTGCTGCGTCACGCCTCTTGTCCTTGTCTGTCTCTCCCCTGGGCTCAATGTCAAATCCCAGCAACCAGGGCAATCATCCACCTCATT
Source organism: Talaromyces sp. R2412 (assembly GCA_023626135.1). Taxonomy (NCBI): domain Eukaryota; kingdom Fungi; phylum Ascomycota; class Eurotiomycetes; order Eurotiales; family Trichocomaceae; genus Talaromyces; species Talaromyces sp. R2412. The sequence continues at coordinate 201,395 of JAMAGK010000001.1, forward strand.
CGTGGTCCGGCGACAACAACAACGGCAATCCTCCACCACCGCATTGGAACGCCGAAGAGAGTAACGTATGTATTTTTTTTCTTCCTTACTTTTTTTGGTCCGCCCCTCCTTGTCATCATTGCCTTATGCAGCTTATTTTGTATTACACATTACATATTACACATTACCTTATTTATACACTAGCCCCCCCCCCCCCCGTCTGCTCTGCGCCGGAGCCTCTCTCCTGCCTATTACTCTGCCCTTCATTCTCTCCACCTTCAATCTTCTTCTTCCTCCTCTCCTGACGTTTTCGACACGCGACCAGCTGCCTGTCTGCTTCGCTATACTAATCTTCTTCTTTTGCTGCCGACAGCGTCCTCCATCGGCACGTCCACAATCGACTTATTCTCACTCCAACTACCCTCCGAATTATCCCCCATCGCATTCGTCTTCATATCCTCCGCAATCTTACCCTCAGTCTTCATATCCTCCGCCAGGCTATCCTCAACAACCGCCTCCACCATCCGGCATGGCCGCCGTCCATACGTCCGTACAAGGCGCTCAAGATCCTTACAATCGTCTCCCTCCGCCACCGCCTGGCCCATATCCACCACGGCCCGACATGTACGCTCAACCACCACCTCCCCAAGTAGTCTACCAGGCTGCTGCCCCGAGGCAGCGCACCGCAATTGCTTGCCGCTATTGCCGTCGCCGGAAGGTGAGAATTGTCCTTGATGTCGATCTCCGCAAGTACTGACCGATCCTGTGCCTACAGATTCGTTGCTCTGGCTTTGAAAGCTCCCCCGATGGACGCTGCACCAATTGCGTTCGCTTCAACCAGGAATGCATGTTCACTCCGGTATCCTCTCAAGCTCAGGCTTTCGTTCCCGCTCACGCTGCATACCCTCACCTGCGCAATTCGGGACCTCAAGCTCGCGGCCGCGGTTATCCCGGAGACGGAGTCATGCTGTATGGCGCTCACGGCCAACCTCTTCCGCCACAGCAACAACCAATGTCAGACTCGACCTTGCCTCCACCACAGGGCCCTTACTACCAACCTGGTCACTATGGTCGCCCTCACCTAGATGAACGGGCTCCGCCGCCTTCACTACCGCCGCATCATATGCCTCACGACCAGGTACGTGTCAAAGAACTTTCCACCCGTGGGTGCAACACTAACTTCTACCAGCGCCAACAGGGAGGCCGACGTGGCTCTAGCGGAGCCTTTGATTATCCTGAACCCGTCAATCTTGCTCCTGTCTCGAGTGGAGCAGCAGTGCCTGGGTATGCCTCGACCTCGTACTATCATCCGCCTGCCCACGAAAGGCGTGCTTCCCCGCAATCCTATGCAGGATCTCCTCACAGCGCTGGTTTCCCACCAATCCCCGCCCATGGGACTCCGCCGCCAGCTTCAACGCCAGGTGCTTCTCGTGGTGGACTAAATGTTCGCGACATCCTGAACAATCCCACCGATCAAAGTAACGGAGGCCGCTCAAGCACCGACAGCGACATGCTCAACCAACTGAACCGCAAGGTTTAAATCACGCCATTGTCCTAGTAATGCTGAGCCCCAAGCTCGACGGGCTTGCAGCATTGGTGTGGTATTGCGAATGGTTTTAATGTGCTGTTTGGAAGAGAGAGAAAACGACGGTTCGAGTTGAAAGTGCTACAACGAGATCCCCGTCATATCCTGGAACTTGAGCATGGATTACAAAAATGTGCTGGCCGCAACATGTATAAGACAACAAAAGCCGGCTTTACGATGATTTTCGCCTATAATATTCTTACCCGTCCACCCGCCCCCGATGCAATCGCGCGCTCGTTCATTCTTCACACCCACCTGGCTATATGCAGAACATTTATCCTGTACTTGGTATGGGAGCTTGGTTCTCGGGAATTGGTTGGGATGTGAACATGCGATGGCTGGATCATTCATGTTCACAGACAGCTACCTGGGCAATCATAACGCATATACCCAGCAAGAACGGCCCAGCGGACTCGATCATTCTACCTGCCCGGCGCAGGACAGCCGGTCGATTTCGTGAATGAGTCTTTAAGGGACACTTTGCGACTGCAATCAACAATTGACCAAGCAGAGCTAAAAATGGTCTTTTTCTTTTCGCAGCCGAAGTCGTCAATATGCTGTGCATATATGACTGCGACTCACCCGATGGTTCTCATCGAATTCCGTGTCCGGCTGTTTTGACATGATCGATTATTATTTTTCACTTGTTTTCTCAACCTGTTTGAAAGATCGAAGATACAACTCTGATAAACTACTTGGGGCAACCCATTAATTTAAGTCTCCGATGACTTGCCATGTTATGCGCTTGTTTAGCAATCCGAGGTTCCAGCACGTGCTCTTTCATTTCGATTCTACTGAATCTTGTATGAGTAGGGTGATGCCTCTGGTTATCCTTTTTCTGTTTTCTGTTTTTCCACAAATTTCCTACTATTATTTCGGGTGGTACTTTGAATTATTTGAAACATTGCATCAATCGTACGGTGGCTCTTTCCTGATTCTTTCAGCGCACGGCGGTTCTTGTGCCTTGAGCGTCGATTTACTGGTCGTTTGGAGCTTTGAGGACCATGGATGCACGGTTTCTGGGAATGGCATGGGTGGAATCTTCAAAAGTTGCGGAATTCGCTGCATTTGGCCGGTTTACTGTTTCACATGTTCTGAGATGGGCGGGCAGGACTCGAATTGTCAGGTCAACGTCTGGCTCGGTCCTCGTTTGTTACGCATTTGATTCTTTTACTCCTTTTCCTTTTTCTCTCTTAATTTTTTTCATGCATGCTGTTCTTACTATACTGGGAGGCTATCTGCTTTTTTTTTCCTGTTCGTTCTTGCGTTGAACCTGCTGCTGTTTTAGAGCCTTTCGCTTTTGTCGGGTGGATTTTTGTAGTCCTTCGACCCCGAAAGGACTTTTGTATGCAAACTGGGAGGCTGTCTGATCACTGTTTATATTACCGAATCTGTTATAATTGCTTGCATTCCTGTCGAATTGTGTAATCGCGTTCCGTAGTATTGTAGTGGTGTCATTCCAATGCGACATGGCCCATGCCTCGCATAGCGTCGGTCGCCTCAGCTCCTGAGGAACGGTTTGATTAATACTACGTATCCGTTATGTCTAGCGCACATGATGATAAGCAGCAGTACTACGCCTACTACTAATTACATACTACTTTGTACTATGACGCGCCATGTGACGTGCGAGCGAGTCAGCGACTCTGACTCGACTGTGCAATTTTTATTATTATTACACGCATCCTTAATTATCATCATGATATATTATCACTCTTAAAATTATTATCCAGTACTATTAATCTAGAAGCAAAACGGGCCGCAAACGAACCCCCCAGCCCAAGACCAGCACGCCGCAAACGGAGAACAAGACGGAGAAGACGGCCTTTACTTTTTTTTTTCATACAATAATAATACAGAAAGGATGTAATAATGCAGGCTGTAGCTTCCCAGCAAGCGGGCCGAACCGCAATTGATCCCGTTCGCTTGGATCACCGGGCAACACCTGCAGGGGGCCGTAACGCGCCGTTACATGGTAAAGTATACGTAGTACGTAGCATAATTAATACAGTAAGTACCCTGCTGCAATGCGTACCAATTACGGGGTACCACCGTTCAATGTAGCATTGTGTATTTTAGTATACTTTTTTGTTTTTAACTAATTAGCCTGCATGAGTTAACTGCGTGCGTACTACGTATACGCAGTAAGGGTAAATTACTTCGATTATGTATGTATGTATCAGCGAGGACCGTTTAGTCGATGATGTAACGGTCTGGGGAATGTGAGGCGACTGAAACTTTAATTTACCATACAAGTACGTAGTACCAGCTGCCGGAATAGGAAATTTTGGGGGATTGAACCCCTGCGTCAAGACTTTTGATTGCTGATTAACGTACAGAAGAGTAATATGGATATTATGGTTCGAGTAATAGAATGGAAGCACATTACAAAAAAAAAGATTCTGTCAAAGAACGGGTGAAAAAAAGGCAGCACTGGCCTTGGGGCGCAAACAAGAAAGTGACAAGCAACTCTGATCATACATGAAAATCAAAAACGGAAGAGTTGGGTAGATCAAGTATGCAATAAGTGACTCAAAGCGACTTGGAAAGGGAATAGACAACGGCAATGCCATGCAAACGCAAAAAGAGAATTAATTGGTAAAAAAATAATCAAGGCACGTTTTCAAGAACCTTGAGCATTTTCTTGGAGCGCGCTGGGTCTTCCACTGTCAGGTTACGACTTCTCATAACCATCTCCAACGTGTCAACCACCTTGTGGAAAGAAGATGCTGCTCCACGCTGCTGTCGGAACCGTACCACGCTGAGGTTGGCGTGACGTCCGTGTTCCAGCACTGTGAAGAATTCGACTGAAAATTCAACAGGCCGAAGATTGATGACTATTACTTGTCAGTATCATAGTTATTGCAACGCCAGCCATCTCTACGTACAGTTTGTTTCAGCGACTCTTCCGTAGATAATGTTCTCCGCCTTGTCGAGGTGAACATTCTCCATGCCGTATTGTTTCCAGTCGCGAAGAGTCCGATACACCTCTTTGCGGCTTTTTGCCTTGGGAATACTAAAGGCTACAGCTCGCATAGCAGGCTTGACATGGAAGAACCTTGCGAACCAGTTCTGGTTGACCCCAGAAGTTCGCCGGCTTCGACGATTCGCGTCTGGTACTGGTACATGGCTGGCTACTGAGTCTCTTGACTCGACTTGTTTCAGTGCATTTTCATCTTCCCGAGCTACAGAAACTATGCTTTTGTCAGTAAATTATGCCTATGATATGACTACGGACGACAAGAGCATTACCTTTGGGAGCTTCGTTGTCAGCTTTATCCGTCTTCTTCTTGCCAAAGATTTTCAAGAAGCTACCGCGAGACCTCTCTCCAGATGTTTTTCGACTCGGTCCGGATTCTTCAATGGAAGTAGATGTTTCTGCCCTGTTCGGCGTCGTGACAGGAGCCGACTTGGTCGATGGAAGAGCGGGCTCCTTCGAGGCCGGATTAGAAGTCTCCTCGTGCGTGTGAGACCTTTGTTTTCCGAACCACGACCACTTCTTTTCCCCACTTAGTACCTTAAAATCGCTGCGCCGAGCTGGAGCGGGATTCTCGTCTATGGTTTCCAAAACCATAGGGCATCGTGAGTTGTAGCGCATGCTGACCGCCACAGAATCACTACTTGTGCGCTGTCCCGCAGCTGCGTTTCGGGTTGGAGGAACAGAACCAGCGGAACTGTGGCGTGAGGCGGTGTTTATGACAGGGGCAGGATCGTTCCTCTTTCTAATTGTCAAAGGCTTGATCTCATCGATGGATGGAAGAGAAGAATCGTGCGGGACGACCCGAATGGTAGATTTTCGGTCTACCTTTGGAGACAGGTGAGGTGACGGCTCTGGAGTAGGAAAATGGTCCATTCGTTGCAAGTCATAACCACTCGATGTCTCCAACTTCGTAAAAATCTCCTCAGAGATCGATGGCAAATATCCAGTGTCCACGGCAGGTTTCACAAAAGGGTCTAATGTTATACGTCGGTATAAAGTAGATGTATCATTGCCGGGAGTATCAGGCATCCCTTTGTTGCGAGAAATATCCTGTTCAATAAGCCTGTCTATATGTGCTATAATTTCGCTCAAGTAGTCTGGGAGGCCTGCAGCTTCGGCTTTGCTAGAATGCTCCAACAGCTTGCGCCGGGTCTCGGTAAGTTTCTTGACTGTATACGAGGTAGGCAAGCTGGATACTTTGTCCGGGACTTCACTGTTGACCAGTTCCTTTGCTCGCTCCACGTCTTCATGGATCGACATAGACGTCGCCGTAGTCTCAGTACTGACGGCTGTGTGTCCAGTCGATACTGAAGACCTGTTAAAGGCCTCTTCGCAGATTTGGCTCAGTTCATGCGACACTTTCCGCGCTTCCTCTTTCCAAAAGTTGTCTCTAATCTTAAATATTTCGAGGCTGGAGTCCGATTCAGCAACGTCAGAAGACGTGCGCACAACAGTCGGTGGTGCTGGGAGCGCCGGGCTGCTATATCTGGAGGGAGCCAGACCACTGAGGACTGAAAATTTGCAGCTTTCGTTGTTTGCAACGATAGCCATAATAGAATTGTGGGATTGTGTTTTCTCGTTTCTTGTTTTGACGGAAGAACCACCGCCAGATTTGTTTCGAATGTGCCGAAAAGAGACATTGCGTTTGTAGCCTTGGACAATATGTGGGGTTGCAGGGCTGTATCCGTTGCGTGACGTGGCAAGTGAGCTCTTGGATTGAAAAGACCGTTGTGATTTTTTGGTACGCTTCCATTGAATAATTTCCACTGATGGACTTGGAGGAACTTCAACCTTGGGAGGAGATGAAGGTGGCACGTCGTTGTTTAGATCATCGGGGGTTTCGGATCCAGTTTGATTTCTATGAACAGTGACGCTGGTATATTGCATACTAGGGTTGGGATTTGTGACGGGTGTTCTAGAAGCCCTAAAAGGATCGTAGCTACCAGAGGACTTGGGCTCTTTTCCAGCGCTGGCGTGACGACTGGCTTCGGTGAGTATAGAGAATTGAGACCGGCGGCGTGTATGCCCCTGGAGTCTCCCGTTCTTTGAATGTTTCGCCGTTGCTCGTATGGCCGAAGCTGGGCGTGATATATGGTGATAATCGCTGGCCGAGTATTCGAGAGGCTGTCCATGATAATTCTCGAGCTGTTCATCCCGGAACTTAATCAAAGCATTGTAAAACATTTTCTCGTGATTGGGACTGGCTGTATGTTAGCAATTTAGTTGCATTGAATTGGAGTGTTGGAGCATACTCATGAGAAAGAAGCCGTTCAATCAAAGTCTCCAAGTTGGCACTATGCCAGAGAGTTTGCAAGCTTCGTAACAACTCCGTATCTATATCTGAGCGCGATGAAACAGGTGGCCCGCAGTCCTTCGCAGATAGAGGTGGTGGTGGACCCAGCTGGTGCTGAGACATGGCTTGGTGGAGTATTTCGTACTTCTTGAGAAGAGGATGGTTCCAAATGTTCTGTATACTGACACGATCCTCGGGTCGCTTTTGTAGAATCCTCTGTACCAAGTCGGCAGCTTCTACAGAGAGCCATGGAGGAATATGATAGTCTCCCTTTTTAACCAAGCGCAGTGTGTTGGATAGGTCGCCTCCATCGAATGGCAAAAAGCCCGTCAACAAGGCAAACAAAATGATCCCACAGCTCCAAATATCTGCTTTATCACCACGGTATCGCCGTCCATAAATGATTTCTGGTGCGGCATAATGCGGGCTTCCACAAGAAGTATTGAGCCAATGTCCTGCAGGTTGTAAAGCTGCCATGCCAAAATCGGCCAGCTTAATATTATGATTAGAATCCAATAAAATATTCTCCGGCTTCAAGTCGCGGTGGCAAATATTGAATCGATGACAATACGCAAGGCCTGATATTATTTGTCGAAATAGTCGAACAGCCTCTTCTTCAGGGAGAGGGCCGTGAGTAGAGACATAGTCGAACAACTCTCCACCTTCGACGTATTCCAACACTAGGTACCTATAACAAGAAAATTAGCAATCCATTTTTATTTTAGGTTTTTTTCATCCAACTCACAATTCACCGCGGTTCTCCCAAATGTCGTAGAGATTAATCACATTCGGGTGCTCAATCAGTTTCATAATAACCACTTCTCGTTCAATTCCAAAAGGTATTGGTCGAGTTGCCTGATTAGCACCCAAAAGGCCAGCATTTCGATCCATTGCTGCTATACTTTCGCTTTGTACCATTGCCGCTGATTTCTTCGACACGATCTTGATAGCAGCGGCTTGGCCCGTCATAGCATGCTTCGCCAGTCTGACACGACCAGTGGCACCTTTGCCCAAGGTCCTTCCAAGCTGCCATGGTCCCACGTGTGTCTTTCGCTTTCCCTTGCCTGAGGCAGTCGAGGTGGTTGATATTGCTGAATTTCTGTTGGAGGCCGCTGTGGACTCTGTAGCGACTGACAGGCGCGCCGTGTCAGCGACAATGGCTGGCGAGTTTGATGTGACGCGTGGTGAGCCCACTTCGATGGACTTCAATTGCTCGCCATTCACAGTTGTGCAGTCAACCCGTGGTGTTGCAACGGTCGGGCCATGGTTGACTCTGGCGGTGGCGTCTGTCAGGGGCTTGCGTCCCTGCGGTGAACGCGTCCTTGCTCTGTTGTCCATGTTGGACCCGTAGCCGTTTCTGTGGGGCGATGATACCATGGAGCATTCGATATCCAGGCAGCCAGTCTCATACAAAGATGGTGTCAAAAAGGAGTCTTCCCAAGTCGAGTCCACTGGCGCTGTACTGGAAGCACATGAAGAAACGCACCCCAGTGCCCCTAAAGACTTTCTAGTGATATAGCGAAGGCCTTGGAATAAATGGCAATCTGATGTCCTTGGAGCCAGTTTTGTTGGTAGATTCGTTCAATTTTTGTTTTCTTGTCTTAATCGCTATGAATGTTGCTGTATCTGTGCTTCGGTTAGTACGTCGGTGTATGGATGAACGCGTCACATAGCAAGCAATTGGCAGTGCAATTTTCTATGTGATATAAAATGGTATAGCCAAGGAAATGCAATGTCGATTCAAAGAAGAGCAGAACAAAGAGAGAGGAAATGAAGACGGTAGCGAGTGTGTGGGCCGAGAGGAAAAAGAACGAGTGACAGCAGACGGGGTGAAGAAGATTGGCAGGCGAAGAGGGGAGGAGAGATCGAGGAGGAGGTGGCAGTCGCTCTTTCCCCCAAATGCAATTTCCCTCCACCAGCGCCCGTCAAGCCAGACTTCGCTCTTCGTCCTCTGCTGGCTGTGTTTTTGCATGCCAAACAACCCAGATGCCCGTGGAATGAGAAAAAGCTCAAGTGTTTGATTTGTTTACCCCGCGGCCATTCCAATCTCTGCGACGAGGAATGCGTTGGATGTCGCACGCCCGTTTGTTTCGTCTGACTCCGACTCGTCTAGGATTCTTCTCTTTGCCAACATTGCAACTTAACCGGGCCATACGGTAGGTATAATACTGCATCAATAACTTGTGACGCTAGTCCTGATTGACCGTTTTGCAGCCATACTATCATTACGGCACGATTAGTTTGAGGCGATTTTGATTTCCCTCATTCCAAACACTCTCCGTTGTCGGTCATCGAGATCGAGATCCACGGAACCAATGATACCATGGTGCTAGCTCGTACTAGTATACTATTGCAGAGACATTGACATTCCAGCGTGGGCATGATGGCATGACGTTGGAGGCGCACCGTGAGCCACGCTTGATCTCTGAAGCTGAGCAGCGATGAAGTCTTTGAGTCTTTTCTTCTTCTACTCACCGACTGATAATCTGAGAGACAGCTCTTGCCGTTAATTATAAGCAGCGGCATGTCTGAGACGATGGACGATTTCTGGTTTTCTTTCGCGGGGAGTCAGCCTGTTTCCTGGTGTTGGGTCGCCGCATTCCTATCCCTTTCTTCGACACTACCACAATAACGATACCATACGGGCTAACACCGGTCGGTCAAAGTCTCTCAGCGAACTCCAATAATCGTTTCGGTCTCCACAGATCAGAAATTCGCAATGGCAAATGGGTCATTTTCTTCCTGGGATGTCGTCAAGTTAAACAATAATAACCCGATCTGGCCTAGCGTGTAGTTGCATCACGCGACCGTTCTACTGAAAGGACTAATTCGATTGATATGACTTTGTTTGTTTATTCATGGGTCTTAGTTAACGGTAGGACAGTAGGAGGGAAAGCTTCCTAGGGTCAATTATTACAAGTGGTTGAGTACTTCACTACCAGTGCTCCTCGGTGATGACGGCGTCTTCGACATCTATCCCCTCGACAAACCACCGACCTTGTCCATTGCCATTAGGTCCCAGGAGGAGATCATTTCCAGACATTTGGCGCTTTCTCATCTTGCCCGACTCGCGATCAAAGGTCCAGTCTTCCAGTCCGTAGCAGCGCTTCCACTTCATCTCGTCAACGGCATCTTGGTACTCATACCAGAACTGCACGGCAATGCGGTTGTCATTAAAGGCGAATAGCTCCTTTCGCAGTCGGTAGGACTTTTCCTTTTGCCATTTCTTGGTCAGGAACTGTTTGACTTCCTCGGTCCCTTTGAGAAACTGGTCCCGGTTCCGCCAGACTGTGTCTGGGGTGTATGCTGCCGAGATTTTTGCGGGGTCCCTAGGGTAGTCAGCAAGAAACATACACTGCATGGGGGTGAGTATCTATTCACTGAGTATTCCACAGATTCTGGGCAGCCTTGACTTTTTGGCGAGCCGAGTCTGCAGTGAAGGGAGGTTTGATATCCGCCATGGCGATGAGATGGCGTAGAGAAGGTTATAGTGTATAAGTACCACAAGTGAATATACAGATATATGAGTGACTATTTATGTATTGGTATAGTATACACGGCTTGAATGTCCTCATACGTATGTAGTGGTAGTACCTCAGTAGTAAACTAACTCCATTGGCTGCTGACCAATTAGGAAGATCTACGGAGCCAATGAAATCATTGCTTGGCGCGCGATGACGTTGAACCTGCGGTCAATAGAGGCAATTCAAGGCCACAGTACAAGCACGGATACAGGTATAAATGAACGTATATACTGTAGGTATATGTCAAAATAATATCCGAGCATCCCACATATGCATCAATATTCTTATTTACTATTTAGACGGCTTCGGAGAAAAGGACGATATTTGCTCAGTCGGAAAGAGACTCCCGAGCCGGCCGCCCATGCCGATTATCGCACCGGGATATCACGTGCCGACGCGTTCCACCGTGTTACGTGTAGTAATCATTGGCAGTGTTAAGTTACTTGGTACGGAACTAGCACCATGATTTTTCTTCTTTGAGTCCCAATCGATCAGCCCCACAGAAGACCTTGGCGGAAGCTCACCGAAAAAGGTACTCAAAATCAATGATACCAGTTGACTGTGAGATAAATGGTTGTTTTTTATGTTAATGCTTACATGGAAACTTCTGCAACTACACTGCAAGAATGAAAAGGAAAAAGAAATAGGAATCTAAATCAAATACACTTCTCTCTCGCGCGGCCTTTTCCTCTGTACTGCATAGTATAAAAATCGAAGAATCCAGCCCTGTGGATTTGTTAAGCGCGGTCGCTGTATTAGTCAATTCGACGGAGCCAGACCACGGGCGAACAGCGTCATGTGTCAGCAGCGAGCATCATGTCTGATGGTTCCGTTTACCGGCTTATCTCATCGCCCTGGCCTGGTTGCTGAATTATTATCGGCCCGTATGGCGTGGTGTCTGGCCGCTCCAAAATGTTGGCCGCTATCTCCACGCTGCCGTATATATTGCCCGCCGCCACCATCTGATAGCAGCTCGCCCAACGTCTTATTCTATTTCTCGATCCAGCAACAATCTAGAAAACCTATTCACAATGTCTCTCAAGCCTGGTGACCAGTTCCCCGCCGACGTCGTCTTCTCGTAAGTCTTGTTATATCCTCTGTTCTTCTCGTCCTTTTGTCTGTCTCTTTTTTTGCCTCTTCTTTTCATCTCACGATTGGAATTCCTTGACTGACATTACTACCAGCTACATCCCATGGGCTGAGGAGTCAGAGGACATCAAGTCTTGCGGTATCTCCATCAACTTCAATGCCTCCAAGGAATGGGCCAACAAGAAGGTCGTCATCTTTGCTCTGCCCGGTGAGTCTTCCAAGCAACAGCAACAGCTCTTGGGCCATTACAGACACTAATACACACATTTTTTGCTGCAGGTGCTTTCACCCCCGTCTGCACCGCTGCCCACGTCCCCGGATACATTGAGAAGCTGCCCGAGCTCAGGGCCAAGGGCGTTGACGCCATTGCCGTCCTTGCCTATAACGATGCCTATGTCATGAGCGCCTGGGGCAAGGCTAACAATGTCAAGGGCGACGACATTGTAAGCTCACAGCCTTTATTAACAATCACACATGCTAATTTTTTCTTTTTTTTTTTTTTTCTGCAGCTTTTCTTGTCCGACCCCGAGGCCAGGTTCTCCAAGAGCATCGGCTGGGCCGATGAGGAGGGCCGTACCTACCGCTACGCTCTTGTTGTCGACCACGGCAAGGTCATATATGCCAAGAAGGAGCGTGCCAAGAACGTTCTCGAGGTGAGTCTATACAATAGTGTCTACTGGGAGAGAACCGGAGAATGCTAACGTATTCCTCAACACAGATCTCCAGCGCCGAGGCCATTCTCGAGGCTATTTAAGTCACGGAACTTTTTGCCAGGCCCATTTTTGGTCCGATAGCAGAAATCTGTTGTTTCCGATAGATCTGTTATGATTTTGGATGCCCATTTAGAATAGAATTAGACGATAGATCTCAAAAGACTAATAAATACCCAGTCGCCTTTCCTAATATGTGTGTGTGTGTGTGTGTTTTTTTTACCTTTTTACCACTCCGGACTGGCGCTACTTCTAATAAATAATAATACAACTACTACGACGAATAAGAGACATTAATATTCTGCATACTGTTTAGCTCATCTCATGTACTCCGTAGTCGTACCTACGAGCACTATGATAGTGCTGGCGGGGCCCGCCAAGCCAAGCCAGCGGAGAAGCTTTAAATTATTCCTCACCTACAACAACACAATTTATTCCTCCACTTCAAAAACCCCAATTCACTCACAAATGGCCTCGACCCAGGCGCCCAAACGAAAAGCGCCAACGGCGACATTCTCCAAGCCCAACGGCAACGCCCACAAACGCGCCAAACGACAAGATGCACGCGCCCTGGCCGTGCAGTCCGCCGACGCCGCTCTTTCCGCGACGGGCGAGCTCGACGTCGCCGCGTATGTCGGCGCGCGTGAATACGAGATCAGGGCGCTGGAGTCCGGCATGGAGCGCTCCAAGGGCGTTCTTATGAGCCGTGCTTTTCAGAAAGTCCCCAGATCGCTGCGAAGGAGGACGGCGAGCCACAATGTGAAGAGAGTGCCGAAAAGACTGCGGGCAAGAGCTAGGCGCGAGGTACGGGTTTCTCTCTGGTTCTGCAAATTCGCCTGGCTCACAAAGCCTGTAGTTGAGATGGGAGAAATGATGTTGACTTGTTGAAATTCGATTTCAAAGATGTTAGAAGATAATACACCGACAGTCACTGCCCGCCGCCGTAAACCAACGAAGGTTTTGCGCATCCGTCTAGAGACCGTCCGTCGTCTACAGGGTCTGAACAAAAAAGCGAAAGCAAAGCGAGCTGCGGCGAAACTGAAACGGAATCTGGAGAATAAGACTGAAGACGAGACACCTGGCGAGAAACAGAGCTATAACATTGCCCCTCGAGTCCCGAAGATCAAAAAGAATACATTGTCCCGGCCGCTACCTCCCGATTCGAAATACAAGAAACGTCAACGAGGGAAGACATGGCTACCAACTCACCTTTTCCATGCCAAACGTGCCCATATGACGCCTCCCAAGGAACCGCTTTGGCGTTTCGCCGTACCCACGACTCCGACTGAGAAGAGCTACCGTCCTACGCATCGAGCTGCAGGGTCACGAGGAGCCGTGGCCTGGGATATGAGCTATATGTCTACTATACAGCTAGAGGGAGCACGGTCGGCATTAGAGACTGTCTTGAAAGCCTTGCACATCGAGGGCGACGACTGCTGGGGACCCAAAGGAAAGAAATGGAGGCAAGGGACGAGAACCCTCAGCAAATGGATTCACGAAGCCGGAGAAAATTCCGAGCCAATTGCACCGGTGACTCTAATATGGTGTCCAGTCTCAGATACCGGGGATACCGAAATGACCAATGTCGAAGATGCTGGTAGTCGAAGCAAGAAACGGCGACAACATAAAGTTCTTATCCGTGTCCATCCATCAGCCTTTTTACAGTTATGGGAGGCGCTACTTGCTACTTCAAAGCGACAAAATCCTCCCGTGACTGTCCAAGACCTGCGGTTCGATATTGGAAGTATAGAGATCACCGGCCCTGGCGCTACAGAAGCACTTATTGCCACAATGCGCCCTCTCCATGATTTAGATACAAAAAACTCAACAGACCCAAGCCATGAGGAAACATGGTCGTCGCTTTTGGGAGTCACAAATTCATCTTCTCTGCCAGCGGGTGCGCTTTTTGCTTTCAACATTAGTGATCCCAGGTTACATTACCCTCTCAAGCCTCAGAAGCCTCCGACGTCCGACTCGAGCATGAACGAATTAGCGACCCTCCTATCGAATTGGCCGCCTGACCGTTGTCGTACCCCGTATGCTCTCTTTGACCGATCTGCACGGTTGAGCGCCAGTCGCTGTTTGCCCAGTCAGAAAGCAATCAACCGCCGAAGAGCCCTAGCCGGACCGGGTGAACCATTAAAGCCTCAGTCCTCTGATCCTCGTATTCCAGTCATCGCTTTTGCATCACGACCAGAAAACGGATCCAAAGAGGCTAGCTCTACGGGTTCTTGGACGATTCTATTGCCGTGGAAATGCGTTCCGCCCGTTTGGTACATGCTCATGTTCTATCCCTTGTCCAGCGGAGGCAACCCGAGATTTGGCGGCTTAAAAGAGCAGCGCCAGCTGGCTTTTGAATATGGTCAGCCATGGTTTCCAGGAGATTACCCTGGCACTCGCGCTGGTCGAGAATGGGATCTCCAAGAAAGCCAAACACGGAAAAAAGATTGGGAGAAAAAGCCAAAGGGAAGACGAGTCGAATTTGATGGCCTTGATTTGGGTAACGGACAGACAGGCGAGCTCGGTCAGGGCTGGGCTTGCGATTGGGAGAGATTGGTCCAGGGAAAACCCGAGGAGGAAAAGGCTCAAGAAACGCAGGGGACGCAGGAGACTAAGGACAACGAAACTGTAAAGACCGAAGCGCCGCGTTGCGGTGACTCGATTCAATATCTTAGGATTGAGCCTAAGGTTGCATTCAGTCTCAATTCCCAGGCCAAAGCATGGCGGTTCCCCGATGATAAGCCATATGTCGCTACTGTCAAGATTACTCTGTCTGGTCGTGGGACCCCTACTCCGGGTGCCCGTGTATATCGACTTCCATCGAATAATGAAGAGCTGCGCAATAAATGGCTGCTCGTCGCATCGTCTTCTCGAAAAAATACCGCCAACACCCCTGACGCACATCGACTGGTCTCAGGCTCGAAACAAAATCAGAACTCTACAAAGAACCCACTGGACACCAAAAATGAATCTCTCCAGAAACTTGCCTCTTCTCTAATCGAGACCTCATCGCCTCCCGAACAACAAGTACACCTCCCTCTACCTTGCGAAGAGGATTTGATCGGCTTCGTGACATCTGGCAATTACAACCTATCGCAGGGAAAGGGCACCGGAATCGGATCCATTCTACTTTCAAAAGTATCAGGTAGTGCCCTATCGCAATCTACCAAAAAATCAAATCAGAAGGAAATAAAGAAAGCTTGTCGCGAAAGGAGGCTCTGTATTGTCCGCTCGGCTGGTGAGCGAGTTGGCAGACTGGGAGGGTGGGAATTTGTGTGAAACGAATAGCTTATTTAGCTGCTGTCATGATACCCATTTCGGTTCCACTTTTGTAAGATTTGAAGATATATGATTCTCCTGTATAGAATACTCAAGAGTACGTAGTCCGTTCCAAATCTCCCTTGAGCGGGTGATCACGTGATCTCCCCGAAAGACTCCCGACTGGCGCCGATCAAAGCCTCGACGACGGAATCAGTACGAACTGCGAGGACCCGATAAAAAACGCCCATTGAGTTGTGCTGTTTTTCGTTCGCCAACCTCTATCATATCCTGAATTGATAGCGCCCTAGCAGAGCGCTTGAGTCGCAATGGGTGCTGGAAGCTCCAAGCCCGAAGCTTCGGCCGGGTCGAAACATGTTTTTGCAAGGTGAGTGAATCTTGGTCAGAGCGGCAGGCTGGCAGAGCATGCATGCATGCTCTTATGGGGAGGGTTCCATGTACAGTTGATATTGGATTGCAGCTAATACATTGACAGTGAAACTCCAGTGCAGTTTTCCGCCAACTTGGTAGAGGCGCTTCAATCCGGCACAGAGGTAACGCATGCAATTCGATTCGACAAAACCTATACTCTCGAGGGAACAAAGTTCTAACAAAAACAAAAAACCAGACCGACTCAACCCGCGCCAAATCGCTCGAATTACACATCCAAACCCGCGTCGCAGAGGAACTAGAGCGAATCCGACAAAGAGAAAAACAGACCGTCGAAGAGATCGAGAAGCGCGTGGCCGCCGCGCTGCCAGAGCGCAACACCACAAATGGAAGCAGCTCGACTGCCTCCCCATTCGCCTTTGGCGCCCCGGCGGGCTCGTTGAACCTCGATGCTCCGCGTATCCCGTTTGCTGGACGAGAACACGACGCTCATCTTTTCCCTGTCGACCCCGCCCCTGCTGCTGCTGTTGCGCCGGGCACTACGCACCCACCTGCCGAAGTCGATGCGTCGCGTGAGACGGTGTTGAAGGATATCGAGCGCCTGCGTGGCAAGCTCGAGTCGAGGAAGAAGCTGACGGCATTGGATGAGAATGTGGAGCGGGCCAAGACAGATGTTGTCAACTGCCTGAGGATAAACGACCGACGGCCTCTTGACTGCTGGAAAGAAGTTGACAACTTCAAGCAGGAAGTGGCGAAGCTCGAGCGGGCTTTTGTCGACAAGGTGGTGGGATAAGCCCAGTGAACCAGCCAGCGCCTTGGCATAAAAAGGGAAATGTGTCTATCTACTACGCGATGTTATGATAGATTTGTAGCATTAGACTGTTGCGTTTTGTGTATCTACGAAGCATGCCACCTTCAATATTTATTTTGTCCGATGATATTGTATTGCAAATGTATGCAAAGAAACTGCATGGTTTCTTCTTGTAGCAGTCGGGTGAGGTTATGTATCGCGCGGTTTATCGTAAAAGACTTGAACATGGACATAGAGTAATACATCAATGGACATCAATTGATAGTAACTATCTCGATAACCGAGATACAGCATTGATGAATGATTATTCAATTACCTGTGATGATCGGTATGGCCCTATTATTGTCCCCAGGCACATATGCAATCGATATTACACTAAAGGTTCAAATATCTTGGATAATCGCTAAATCCTGATGTCAAACATTATCAAAAATTCAACTTTGATTCGTTCAATTAAAATCAATTGGTATCATGATTTCCAAAAGAGTTAGTTAACATCAAGGTTGAAGTGACGGTAAATATTGCTCACACATGCCCTGAATAGCCAAACGAGACCATATTTCAAAGGTCCTACTAGATTTTACCACCAATCCTTGATGAAATCACCTCAAGAATCGCCAATGCTACCTAACTTTCGCTATGAAAGAAATTATCCAAACGTACGCATACTTTTAAGTTGTGAAGCATAGATACGGTATCCAATCAGCATACAGCTGAGGCTTAGAAGTGGATAGAGGTTCTCCACAAAATACCGTATATGGACTTGTGATATACAGCCCTATACCATGCACAATTCAAGGATCAAGTCACGGTCGTAGACAGATTATCTTGTCTAGTGTGGAGTCTTTATTAGCGTTATTTATTCCTGATCGCACGCTAGAACATATCATGATTATACAGGATAGTCAACAGTCATTGCAACTTGCCAACGTCAATATTCTGCACCACCTCCTCGTAAAAATTCATCACCCAATTCTCTTCCTCGCCAAAGCCGGTACCTAAAAGACACTTGACAACTGCATCGCGGTATGCCGGACCCATATGATGCGGCAACTGTCTCTTCGCAATTTCAACAAACAGGTTCTGAATACCCCGAGGACTCATCGTGACCCCGGGCTTCAATTTCTTATGTGCTTGCTGATATATGCTCAACGCGGTCTGCCAGACCCCAATCTCTAGCAACACTACCCCTAGCGCGTAAATGTCGTGGATTTTTCGAAAACTGACCGTCGGAGGCCCCTGGCGTTCTGGATGTCGATACAAGATTTTCTCGAGATGATTGTCAAAGGTGTACTGCGTCTGTGCACTTTCCGGTCGAGCAAATTCAAAGTCGGCCAGATAGCACTCGCCGAACGTAACTTCATTCTGTGTAGGAGATGAAGAGGAGTTGCCGGTAATAGTTGGAAAGAAAACAATGGAGTGACTTCGAATTGATTTGTGAACCCAACCATCCGCGTGAAAAGCAGACACTGCAGTCACAGCGTCCTTTGCAACCCGGAATCGCTGGGGAAGTGACATTCTTAATGTAGTATGCATTGTCATTAGTGAGTATAGAGATGTTGGAACTCGGTCCGACGAAGAAGAAGGAGGAAAGTTAAAGAGAAATGCGTATCGTTTCCCTTCTTTTTGATGAATTAGACCACGAAATTCCAGAGTATGGAGGCCGTGTGTCCCGGCTGAGGAAAGGAGGCTGGCTAATTGATGCACTCTTTCCTCTGTATGAGGGTCACTTTCGATGTCGACATCATCCGGGTCGATATCGTTCCGGTCACTGCCATATTGTTTGTACTCGACAAGCACTTTCTCAGGCTCTGGGTATGAATCGGAAGTATTCACCAGATTTGCAATTGTTAGACACTCGGCTTCCAGAGGAGCGTCCAGCTTCACGTTTTCAATCAAGAAGTTTGTTTGGTCCAATCCCGGTTCGATGGCCAGACGTCGAAGCGATGCGTGAGGTGCCACTCCAACCCGCCGTGAATGCTCATTTGTGATGAGCTTGTCCAGAACCAAGGAATTGTCGTAATGTGGATTCAGCGCCATCATCAATGGTACGAGGTCCTTGATCTTGGCTGTCCATTTCTGAAATTCGGCCACGAAGCGTTCGAACCGCCGTCGCTCAAACAAGGCCCATTTCCAAGAGTCCCAATTTGTTGATGGCCGTGCGAAAAACCACCCAAAAGGAAACTTTTTCTGTTTCATGATTTCTGAAAACTTTGATATCTCTTGAGACTCGGAAGGGATGTCAAATTCAAACTCGATCACCCCCGATACGGCTGTAGAATGATGTAAATATGGAGAATAAGTCTGGTAGTCACTGTCTTGAGCCGCAGCCAATTTCGCATGATCGCCGCAATGCAGTCGTAGCCTTTCGAAAATGGAATATATTTCCTGCAGCCAAGCCTATAACATGCAATGGTTTATTTTGTTAGATTATCATTTCAAGTTTCGGATTCATTATCAATAAATCTCGATCAATTCAATATGGAGAAAAGAAAACCTGCAGTACTAACAGCATTAAGATTGCTTTCCTTCAAAATACCCTTATTTTCTACCAAAAGCTGTCCAAAGCTTTGCAGGTAGAGGACTTCGAGATGAAACTCTTGTCGCAATTCTTCTTTTTCCATCTTGTAGTGTTTGGCGCTGAAAACAAGTCGGTCGATAAATTTCACTGTTAAATACAGCTCCTTGAAGGCCGTCACGACAGACAGTCCCAACCCTGCTGCCATCGTGACCTTCAAGGCCTAAGTGAATTTCTGAAGATGTATCAATATTGAAGTAAGATACGGGTTGTATCAAATAACGGTCACCCGATATAAGCAAGTTTCACCCTCACGACATCCAGCGCCTCAGCCTCAAGTAGCGATCTTTTTTTATTGAACACATAATTTTCTATCAGTAAAGAGTATTTTTGACGAGGCTAACAAAGTACAGGTCAGCAGGCCATGCGGGGTAGGCTTAGCCCCGCGTATCTCAGCCTCGTTGTGGCCATCATACGTTGTTTTCAGCCTCACGGTCGAAACTAAAATGACGGGATTGTGCAGTTCCAGAAAACCATGTCAGCCTGGGTAGGACGTGTGTCGTTCAGAACCTAAGCTTGCTCTTCCTTGCTTCACTGCTATCGGGCAGCATTCGATGGAAGGTCAAGATATCCTATCGCCAGACGGTGACACGTCAACTCGTCCCGGATCTCCTGGTGTACCACGAGTAGCCTACTCGTCTTTAGATCGACTGTTTAGCCAATCTGGCGTGTTTGATAGCATCGCTCGCAGCAGCCATCAATATGGCACTTTCAGTGTCATTGATCGATTTGCTGCGTTTTCTGACCCGATTACTGTTCTCGGAAATTTAATGGTCACACTCAAAGAACATAACATACCGGGTCCTAGGCTATTGAGAATGAGAAACGAGTTTACTATTCCATTGGGACAGGGCGCACAGTCAGAAGTTTTTGCATTTGATGAGTCAATTTTATCGGAAGTCGGGCTCAGACCGAAGAGCCTTCCTGCTCCTATTGAAGACCTAACGAAAGTAGCAGTCAAGCGCTCTCGGGTTACCAGACCAAGGAGCAGACGCTTCCAGAGCTCCCCTGCCACCATCAGCTCTGAAGAATTTGTATTTCAATGCAGCGCAGCACATCAAGAGATTGATATCCTGTGCCAGAGTTTATTCCGCAAGCATCCAAACATTGTGCGACTCTTATCATGGGGCCTATGCTTGGATACGCTTGAGGAAGACGATGAAGAATCCCCGAGACTCCCCTTGCTGATATTAGAGCGAGCTGTCTGTAATTTGTCAGAGTTTCTTACTCGTCCAGCTGTTTATACGTCGAAGCATACCTTTAACGATCTTCACGGCATATGCCTTGACGTTGGACGCGGCCTAGACGCTATCCATAAAACTTCGATTGCGCATGGAGATCTTAAGCCTGAAAATATTCTCATATTTCAGAACTCCGGGAAGTGGGTTGCTAAGTTGTGCGATTTCGGATTGTCCGCAAGTGAATCAGGATCGTCTATTGGTTCCATCGAGTATCGTGGAACCCCCGGATGGCGACCCCCTGAGTATTATCGACAAGATCGCGATCCACTCAATGTACGTGGAATTCAACTATGTGATATCTTTTCCTTTGGATTAATTGTCTGGAGTGTCTTTCGTCATGGCGGCCAACCTCCACTGTCACCGACAAACGAAATGAGTGGAAATGCCTTTAGGCTAGCCACACAGGAGCTCACGAATCTAGGGACAATTCCTAAATATGAACATCGACGAGTTCTCTTGACCGTTCAAGGAGCTTTGGTTGAAGATGCTAATGCACGTCTACGCCATCCGTGGAAATACTTGGACAAGGAGAATTATCAGCATGTTGGCGTGCGAGTTAGACTACGGCGCGAACTCGCCAAAAAGACTCGCAACGTTCGTCATGCCATTCGAAGCTATCTGAAGCCCGAGCTAGACGAATGTGCAGATGGCTCATCGTCAAGATTGCGCCGAGAGAAGGGTTGCTTTTGCTGCTTTCCAGGATGGCAACAACTGGGAGACGATAACCTTGCCCCAGAACCACAATTAGTGGCCTCTCCTCAACGACACGAAGCGTATTTAGAGGCATTCAAAGCGTATTGTGGGCCATTTGGACTAGCAAATCCGGGCTCAATTGACATTTTTCAACACCGTATCCGTGCGTGTTTTTCTGAACCTCGTCTGCGGATATTGCACGATAATCTTGCAGAGGCGATTCAGCGTCGAGACGAGGTGCAAACATATGCTTTGGCACGCCTCCGGAGCAGATTTCCTCTCTGTTGTTGGGCAAAAATAAGGAAAGGTCAATTAACTAACATGATTGACCAGTATATTCAAGACACACATGACTTTGTGGTCCTAGCCTGGCTGTGCCGAGGTGATATAGGGGCTTCGGAGCTCCATGATGAGAAACATATGGAGAGTATCTTTCGTCCAATTTGTGCAAAGCCACGTAATTTTGGTTATCGTTTTATTCGAAATGATAACCTCACTATCCAGCAGCGTGTGGCACGTTTCCTACTTCTATTAGAACATGGTGCGCGGATAGAAACAGTGCTCAACCCAAATGGTGAAACTGTGTTTCTCCGATTTCTTCGCCTGTCAGCCGAGTTCTCCAAAAACGGTTACGGAGATCTCTCTGTGAAAGATATTTGCATTAATTTCAAAAGACTTGTTAAAAGCAGACACATTATGCCCAGTACAAGATTCTACATGACGGGCGAACTCCCAGAGTTGTCAGAGGATACGACAGGATGCACGAATACTGCTTTGCATGATGCTGTTCTTGCCGAAAATTACTCGGTCGTGGAAAGCCTTGTTAGGTCTGGTTTCTTTATTAATGCACTGAATCGTGACAATCGCCCTGCTCTTTACGTTGCGCTTCACAAGCAACAGCAACAGCTGCAGCTGCAGCAATCATCATTGTCCGCCATGTCGAAAGCCCAAAAGAGCCAGCGAAGAACGGATAACAACTCTCTTTATCGCATTATTGCACTGCTTCAACAAAACACAGCGAGCAGTATCGATATCAATACATTGCCCTTGAAGAGTTCTGGGATTCCACTTGGTTGGGAAAAACAGGAACTCAACAGCTTGCAGCGAAGCGAAGAATCCGAAGAAGACAATGTTCCATCATTTTTTTACGACGTTCTTTCTGCGTCATCTACTTTCAAACAACCCAGGTTCTCACTCTATGAAGACCGACGTTTGGCTCTTGGAGCACGCAAATTCTCGGCCAGTGGCCAGTCATATTACTTGGACTTGCTCCGTTTCATTTCTCCTAGCTCAATAGAGGAAGATACACAGGATTTTTCGGCAGATATTGATGTCTTTGATGATGAATGGTTCGAGAATGAGCCGTGGACACTTGTACCTCCAGGCTCGGCTGACGGCCAAACACCTCCACTACCATTGACTACTCAAGACTTGGCTGCTGTCAGGGCCAGGAGATATAAGTCAAGGTCGATATCAATGGGCCGGGGAATTCTGGGGTTGAACTACAAGTGGCCAGCGGGTTAGCCTACTGATGCTGGGACGCTTGGAAAGGTATGAGTCTTTGACTTTATAGACTTATATATGCATGGCTAACTATTGATAGCCTGTAGAAGAGATCGAGTGATAAAGGCGCATAATAAACTTTTTTTAAAAAAAAACCTCCCTCGCTCTCATGTAGTCATTAGAGGGTGATGATGAATGAGGTTTATGTACATTGTCAAATCTAGAGGAGCAACCATGATTCATTTTTCACGGGGCTCTATTTATCGAGCATCGTTAATTATCGGGTAACCCTGAATAATCAAAGTATTCTTCCCCTCCATAATCACAGCCCAAGTCCTCGTCACCGGGATACTCATGATCGGAATCCACTTCATAGTCTTCAAAATAGCTTGGATCATTGTCGCAAGTGTACTCGTATCCCGATTGAAAGTCACACCACGGTTCCCACCGGTCTAGTAATTCGGCATTCATGGGAAACCCGTTTTCCTTGAATTCATGAACTAATGTTTCTTCAAATCGATGCTTGTCATGCTTTAAACTCTCGCTATACGATTGCATAAATTCTTCGGATATGATGGTCCTGATTAACATCGCCTCGTTGAAGCGACGCTGTTTCTCGTCAAGAACAGCCTTCACCTTAGCCGGGGTGTTGCGGCAATATGTAAGTATGCTTTGGTTCATATGATTTCTGAGGCTTCCATCATGCTTATCAGAACGGTGATGTAGTTTCCAGTCGGCCTCTTTAAGAAATCTTTTATTGCAGCCAGGAAATGGACATTCGATTCCGCTTGCATCAGCATAAAGCACATAAGTCTTCCATTTCAGCCAGTCTGCGCCGTACATTTGGCCAATTGCAATCGAACCAAGTCTTTCGCCTGTCAAAAAGTCATTCAGCAGACCAGGACTGATTTTCTTTGGAGGTAGCACAACTCGCATAGGTGTCCATATTTCTTCCACAAGACTCCAATAAGAAGCTTCGACACGCCATAGTCGGGATCGTAAACCTCTTTCCGTCCCAGGGTCGCATGTGGCAACTAAAGCTGTAATATTCGGTGGAGCACGCCGAACAAGCTCTGATATTTCGGATTTCTTATTCTCTATGTACCACCCTAAGTCGAGGCCGGGGTAATACAAGACCATTCTTTGCGCTGATGGGAAGACGGCCTGGAATCTTCTCCAGAATTCCCGTTTCCTGTCGAAAGAGGCTAATGATAGAGCAATTTCCACCTGGGTAACACGGGAGGCAAACTCGGGGCAGTCGTAGACCATCGGATGTTCTCCACAAAAGATGGCTGTTGGGTTTGTGGGTCGATACCAAGTATTGTCCTCGCAGAATTCCCAGAACAGGCGCGAGCACTCCTGTCTGGTGTATGAGGATGCGTGCATGAGATGGAACAGCGTGGGCGAATCGCAAAAGCGAAAAATCATTCGATGGATTTCTGGCGGCAAATCCATGAATCGGGAAAATAGCCTCGACGATGAAAATAATTCCGGGGCAACAAAGTAGCAAAAGGGAGTGAATGGCGTAGAGTCGTAGTCCATGGCTAGCTTGAGATCTGTCATGGCAGACGGCAAATAGCGGTGGCCTGGGGGGTCTACTGCAGATTGGGGCCTTGTAGAAGACAGTGATAGTGGTGATGACGGTGATGGCACTGGTAAGAGCTCATTCCGAGGAGGTACAGCTGGTGTTTGGACCTCATTCTTACACACTGGTCGAGATCCTAGACCCCGCGAATCCGGGGTGGATGGTAGGAAATCCTTCCCAGATGCAGATCGAAAGTCCAGGGGAAGTGACATGATCATGGACAGCCTTGAAAGGACTGAGGGCTATCTTGTGAGACCCTTTGGCGAATTTGATAGTTGTCTTCTCTGAGTAGGCAGTGGCCTATTTTTAACAACAGCGGGTGGATACATGAGACAGCAAAGGTAACAACCAACACCGCTTGGACTTGGCAAACTCAATGTCCTCCCACTGCAGCAAAAAGAAGCGAGATGCAAAAAAAAAAAAAACAGGAAACAAAAAATGAAAGGCATAAAGTAAAAATAAAAAAACATACAACAGCTGGGATTCGCTGGTGGTCACCCACCCAACTACTAACCAACCGGCGTGTGGCTTAAGTACGGCTGAGCGGACGGGAAGCCCTGTTTTCCACACCCTATGGTCGTATGTACTGGCGTACGGGGAAATAATATACTATATAGGGTCAGACGTATACAATATACTTTAAGCTTGTATAGATTTCTGCAGCTAAATCACAGTGGGTCATCCCCAATGGGAGAATGAATCTCTCACTGTACCGGACGTATCCGAATTGTCTCCATACCGTTTTTTTAGGGTTTTTCATATTCACCAATATCAATTGGCATTGATTCAAGAATTGGCTGGT
The DNA here is from genome assembly GCA_023626135.1 of Talaromyces sp. R2412. Lineage (NCBI taxonomy): Eukaryota > Fungi > Ascomycota > Eurotiomycetes > Eurotiales > Trichocomaceae > Talaromyces > Talaromyces sp. R2412. The sequence goes on from JAMAGK010000001.1 coordinate 226,416, forward strand.
CAGCTCCGGATGTCATCTTCAAGATGTTGGTCTTGGTAACGACTGCCTACATAGGTATATAGGGCTCTGACGTCAATGGCGACATCCGGAGTACTTGTAAGGCGAACGAAACAAGCACTTTCAGTGGTATTTAAACAGTCAATTGATATGTTTAGATCATATAATGTGACATTGTACTCCCAGTCTCATGTTTTATATAGCAACCAGCATTAAGAGAGAAATTTAGATGCGGTCGACTGATAATATATATACCCCGGTTGGTGCCTGATCCGCCAGGCAGACATTTGATTCAAACCCAACCACATAATATCAATGATGTCCCAATAATAAACATAAAACGGGCTTACAAGAAAGTAATAAAAACAGAAAACAATGCATAACCAATGCAACAACACACATAGAGACTAGCACCACGAATTCGAGCGAGCGGAGGATTAATCATTAATTATTTACTATTAGTTGGTACTAGTATCGCCCGTTAAAAGACCGCTAGCTGCAGTCAGTGCACTTTCTTTCCCTTGCCGTGACTTGTCCACTTCTGCCGGACAGCATTCTCTGTCTTGTATCTACGTATTTGTTCTTACCCCTACAAGTTACATTACCATTTTAATATTACCCAACGAGCTACTAAGCACATCCATTGCTCCGCGCACACGAGCATGGGTCGATGACGGCGCCGGGCAAAGCGAGTCGGGCTCCAGGCGAGGGCCTCCTGTTCGCGCTCACCGGCAAGCCGAGGACGGCCGCGCTGGGGCTGGGGCTGGCAGTGGTGGTGCTGCTGCTGGAGCCAGCGATTAACCTGGTCATTATTGGCATTGCAGGTTTTATGTCTGCTAGCTCTGCGACGCTTGCTGCAGGGTCGACGACGACATCGGGAGCGCGCGGCAGCCCCTCCGCTGATATCATCGGTACGCGGGAGAATTACGGTTACGCCTACTACGACAATACTAATAGTAGGAACTTCCCCTCCCCCCTCTCTTCATTATCCTCCCTCAACCCCCAGCTCTCCCTCCATCTGCCTCTCTGCCCCGAGGACGCGATGATCATGCCTGCTCCAGGGCCCTCTGTCGTCGCCGCCACGCGCCTGGCGCGCCAGTTCGACTACCCCTCGTCCGAGGTGCAGCGCGGGGTCGACGAGTTTCTGCGCCAGATGTCTGAGGGCTTGTCCAAAACCGGCGCCACGCTCAGCCAGATCCCGACCTACGTGACCAGCGTGCCCAATGGAACTGAGAAGGTGAGATTTCACCCTCAATTTGGGGATTGAATGCTAATCAATTCCACAGGGCCTGTATCTCGCCGTCGATCTCGGGGGCACCAACTTCCGCGTCTGCTCCATCGACCTGCAAGGCGACAGCACCTTCAACCTGACCCAGTCCAAGGTCGCCATCCCCCGCGAGCTGATGGTCGCGCCCTCCTACAAAGAGCTATTCCAGTTCCTGGCCAAGCAGATCGAGACCTTTCTGGAAGTCCACCACAACGAACACTTCGAGGCCACCGTGCGGAGACGTCGCATGACCGGCACCACAGACCAGTACCGGCGCGAGGAAATCTTTGATCTCGGCTTTACCTTTAGTTTCCCCGTGTACCAGACCTCTATCAACCAAGGCACCCTGATTCGCTGGACCAAGGGCTTCGACATTCCCGATGCCGTTGGCAAGGACGTGTGCGCCATGCTGCAGAATGCCATTGACGAGCTGCATCTGCCCGTGCGCGTGGCCGCGCTCGTCAACGACACCGTCGGCACCCTGATGGCTCGTTCGTATACCTCGCCCGGCAAGACCGAGACGGTGATCGGCGCCATCTTTGGCACGGGCACCAATGGCGCGTACGTTGAGTCCCTGAACAAGGTGACCAAGATGGACACCACGAAAGGCGCCACTTTTGACCAGTCCACTGGCAACATGGTCATCAACACAGAATGGGGCAGCTTTGACAACCAGCTGAGCGTGCTCCCCAACACCGAATTCGACCAACAGCTCGACGCCGGCTCGGTCAACCCGGGCATCCAGATGTTCGAAAAACGAGTCTCGGGCATGTTCCTGGGCGAGATCCTGCGTCGGGCGATCCTGTCGCTGACCAAGGACCCCGAAGCAAACCTGCTACAGAAAAACGGCAGCACAATCCCCGACACCTCGCCGCTGTATAGCGTCTGGGGCATCGACACAAGCTTCCTCAGCGCCGTCGAGGCCGACACGACCAGCGAGCTGGCACTGACCAAGGCCGCTCTGCGCGAGCACTTCGAAGTACACGATGCCAGCACCGACGACGCGCTGGCCATCAAGACGATCGGCCACGCGATCGCCAAGCGCGCAGCCCGACTGAGCGCCGTGGCTCTGTCGGCCGTTCTCCTAGAAACAGGGCGCATCGATACGGACGAGACGGTCGACATTGGCGTCGACGGCAGTCTGGTGGAGTTTTATCCCAAGTTTGTAGACTACATCCGCGAAGCGATGCGCGAGATCAAGGGCGTGGGCGAGAAGGAGAGAAAAGTTCGCATTGGCATTGCCAAAGATGGCAGCGGTGTGGGCGCTGCTCTGATTGCGCTGGTAGCTCACAGAACTGCTCTTGGTCACTCGGGCCGATGATTTTTTCTTCTTCTTCTTAAAAAACCTTCTAAAGCGTTTTCTATTATTATATTAGTATTATACGAGACATTTTGAATTCTTCCATGTAATTTACTCCATACCATGTGTAATAGTGAGAAACTTGATTATGAGAATGTAAGCTGGTCGCCTGCAACTAATCAAATTAAATGCATTGTTAGTCTTGTTCTTATCTGAGGCATTTAGTAGATCAATTATACGTAGCATCCACTGACTCAACAGCGGTTCCATATGGCATATATACTTCTAGCATCTATCAAAAGGGTATTAACGTACAAACTCCAACAGACAATATGCATAAATAACCAAACAGACACACACCAAGAAAAAAAAAATAATTCACCGCGACAGCGAATGCAAACTCAAATAAACACTCCAAATCACTCCACACGCACTACCAAACACCACGCGCCGATCCACCGGAATCACCGTATACATCAGACTCGCCACGACCGGCCGATACTTTAGTCTGGCAATCATGATACCCGGCATATCCTCGCGCACGCGCGTCGCGGTGAAAGCCCATGAACTGCCCTTCAGCAAATTGATCAGTACGATGAACAGCCATATGTTCATTACGGACCCGACGGTCTGGTCGAGAAAGAATTTGATGACAAAGTTTTTTGTGCCGTTGGGGTTGCTGCTGCTGTTGTTGTTGATGATGGTGCTTGTGCTGCTGTTGGGCAGTCGTGAGGCGTGTGATGAGGACTGTACGCTGGCAATGCTTTTTTCCTTGACGGCTAGTTCTTCAATAGGGATCAGGACTGGCTTATTATCAATGGTTCTACCGCCGCCGCCGCCGACTCCTCCTCTGGACGACGGGGACCGGGAGAACCAGCGCCGCAGCGAGGTTGGGAAGCCCGGATAGTGCGCTTCCATCCATCGTTGCCAGTAGAAGTTGATAGGCACGATGATGATGCAGTATGTCACAAACTGCACGAGCGCGAGCAGATTCAGTCTGAACGGTTCCTATGGTGCTAAATTAGCCTGACATTCTTTTAAAACTAGATGTATCAGATGTAGTACCTCGCTCTTCCACTGGTCGATGACCTGCGCCAGAAGGTTCGAGATGGTGTTCACAATGGTCGACTGGAACAGCGTCACGTACAAAGGCGACCACATCTTGCAGTTGCAGTCTGCGCAGCTACAGCTCCTGTGTAGCTGGTGTAGAGACGCAGCATATGTATTGTATGTATAGTTGGAAAAGTTGGGGCTACGCTGCGGCTGATATGATTCCCATCGCGTTTGCTATGGCGGGACGGAAGAGTAAAGGAGTGAAATTGGCGATTATTGGAGAAGTGAGTGCAAGGAAGGTCTGATAATAGATATCAAAGTCGTATATCAAAGCTCGTCGTGGTTGAAGTAAAGTCCGTCAGTCAGTCGGCTGCACGTGGTTGCCTCCAACGCTGTCGTGTCCTTTCGGCTGGCGCTAACGCAACATGGAACATCATTGAAACATCACCTCTACATACTGTACAAATACCATCAATTGAATTGTTTTATTTTATTTATTTATTTATTCTGATCATCTATTATTCTCACAGATCACCCCGCTTGCGGAATATCACAGTCGGCCCCTTCTTGGCCACCACAAAATGGTCCACCATGGCAAATTGCCCGTCTGCATCTTCGCCCGCCGAGTCGGCGTATTCAATATCAAACAACCATATCAACCGCGCCAGCGTGATGCGCATCTCCATCAGCGCCATGCTCTTGCCAATGCATCCGCGCGGCCCCAGGCTGAACGGGCAGTAGGCGCGCCGCCCAATCTCGACGTCCGCTTTGGTCGATGTCCACGAGAGGCCGGTTCTGTTTGACTGGCAGATTGCGCCCTCGATCCACCGCTCGGGAATGTACTCGAGCGGCTCGCGGTAGTATTCTGGCTGGCGATGGATTGAAAAGGCCGGCGTGCCACAGTCGGTGCCTGCTGGAAGGTATACCCCGTCGACGTGGGCGCCGCCTTCCATGGCTTCGCGAGGAATCGCTCCAGGGACCGCCGGTGCCAGGCGCATGGCTTCGTCCGCACAGGCTTTGAGGTAGTCCAGGGCATTCAGCTGCGCTCCGCTAACAATCTCTTCCACATCCGTGTACGCGGCACGCACTTCTTTCTTCAGAGTCTCCAGCACTCTAGGGTGGCGCACCAGGTAGAAAAGAGTCGCCGCCAGACTGGTCGAGGTGGTGTCGCTGCCTGCAATCATGAGTACGTTGGATTCCCCCCACAGCTCCTTCATCGACAGGCCCTCGCCCGTTTCCGGGTCCTTTGCGTTGAGCAAATAGTAGAAAAAGTCCTTTTTGGCGTCGTGGCCGGCCTCAACTCGCTCCTTGGCGCGTTTGGTCGCTTCAACCCGCGAGTTCATGATAAAGTTCCATCGCTCCATCGTCAGCTTTCGGATAAAGATCTTGTCAAGGCCCCATCGGTCAAGTGGCATCCACAGTCCGCACTTTTTTCAACCCGTTAGCAGAGCCCAGACCACAAAGATAATCAAATATAACTCACCACGTAATGCCGGTATGCAGCACTGTCGACCAAGTGCACCATCCTGCGCTTGGCACTGTCAATCAACATATCGAAGCTTTTCCCAAAGCACAGCTCTCCCAAAACGTCGTAGGTCATGAAGCTCAGCCAATTGCTCATGTTGCGCACAACAAGGCCATTTTCCGTCTTGTATTCGTTTTCAAGAATAATATTCCGGCTGCTGTTGGCCTCTTCTCCGAGGACCGCGCAGAGCTGGCGGATATGGATCAGCATCACGTCTTCCATGCCCTTGAGCGCATTGTCCGAGAAGGCGTGGCTCAGAACACGCCGTTTCTTGCCGTGCATCGTCTTGTCAATGGCATTGTGCGTATTGTAGACGCCCTTGATGGCGGTGAAGCCGTTGTAGAAATCCGACTTCTTCAGCCGCTTGCCGTGGCCGTAGATATCGTGCAGGCCCTGCGCCGTGTTGAACGAGACAAAGTTGGGAGCCACGCGGACATGAGGCCCATACTGCTCGTGCAGAGCGTGCAACCACAGATGGCGGTCGCCTTTCAATCCATGGTAAAGTTGAACAAACGGCGTGATGGACGGCAGAATCGGGCCTGGGATGCGCCGTAGCGGGTGGAGGAGGCGGTTGTATGCGACATAGCCAGTGAGCTGCTTTCAGTCAGTCTCTATTTAATTGGTTACTTGCATATCTGAATAAGCAGAAGTAAGCAGAAACAAGTAATTACGAGGACGTACAAAAACAGCAAGCGAAGCCAATGCAACACCCGCCGCAAACCGCAGCGACGTCAGATGTTCCAGCAGCATGGTGGAGGCCGCCGCTAGCCGGAAGTAAGCGCGTGAGGGGAGTCAGCACCAAATGCAGGGCGTTTCTCAGTTATCCAGCAACGCGATTGGCGTTTGTTATCTTTTGAGGAAGAACAATCTCTTGGTTTTGGAGCTGGCTGTGGCCTGGCTTCTTATATCATTCCTCAGCGGCTAATGGCGGTTGTTGTTCTGTATACTGATCGCTTCGCTTCGCTACGGAAACCCTAAAAGCCGCCCGTTTCCGTCGATCTTACTTCATCGTCGATTGTCTTTTAAACTGGTAATATTATTAATCTGACTGTATTACGCCTCATCGGCATCATTGCTGTAGCCGTGAGCACCGCCGTCCAAAATCCACTGCTCATTGTCGTCATTATCATCCTGTACGCGACGCCAGGTCTGCTTGGCTTCTCTATGCTGCCTCTTATCGCTGGCCTGCTCACCAGCACTACTACTCTTCCAGATCGGTCGCACAAGACCTCCACTGGCAAGCAATGGATTCCGGCTGAATGCCGCTCCACTGTTGCCCTTTTTATCTCCAGAGCTCGCAGCTAATTCCTCGTCTGCTGCTTCTTCGGCAGTATCTTCACTTGGTACGCTTGATGGAGCAGCTTGATACGTCCGCACGACGCGGCCACCTTTGATATCCAGACTCATAACCGTCTTTTTCTTCTCCCACTCCGGCTTGGCTTTTTCCTCCATCTCGCGGAGTATCCTCTGCTGTTTCTTCAATGCCAGCGCGCGCTGGGCAGGACTCATCCATTGCGTTGAACCCACATTCGGAGTCTCAAAGTCTGCCGCTTCATCCACCACACGCGTTCGCTGCGCGTTGTGTGCTTGGAAAGAGAGAAGCTTGTCGCGATGGGCCATTGCAGCGTCCAGTTTGCTAGATGGCCCGGATGCGCCGGGGCCACCGGTATGGTGCACTCCCTCATTATGCGCTTTCATCTTCTCCTGCCCTCGCTCAGCGCGTAGCTCCTTGATCATGCTTTGTATTTCCTCATTGGACAAAAGTGCCGCGCCGCAGAAAGAGCATGGCTGTAGACCTTCTAACGAGCAGATGATCTTTCCGCAATTGAGGCAGTTCGGAGCGGGCGTGAAAAGTGGGTGCAACAAAGCGTCGCAGTTGCACGTTCGTTTATTGTTCGAGAATGTAGGATTTGTAGATACTTCAAGTGCCGCGATAGCTGAAGTCAGGTCGGCAATATTCGTTGTCGTTATACCCTTTCCAGGTGTCGAATGTCCCGAACCAGAACCACCAGATGATGTTCCTGCATGTCGTGAGGGCTTTGCTGCCTTTGATTTCACATTAGGTAGATAATCTGATATCAACGGACCGGCCGCCGACGGGGGTGCCTTGGAGGAGCTAGACTTTGGAGCCGGGGATGGGTTTCGTGAACTCGCTGCCGAAGACGCATACGGCGATGGCGAGTTTGTCGTCTTTGGATATAGAAATGCAGCTGGTTTTGTGGACAGCAACGATGATGCATCCGACCTTGTGTTATTTGATCTGGAAGACCCGGCCATGTAGTCTGTCTCTTGATCCGCCTTTTTATATGCTCCAGATACATCGCCGTAATTGTCCGGTCTCCGCGGGGGTCCAGTACTATGTAGAGGCGCGGTCTTTCGTTTTGATTTCTTGCCCTGGCTTTTTGGAGGCCTGCTCTCGTCGTCGTTGTTGTCTGTTCGGGGCGTCGATGTGCCGGACTGCGGGGAAGGTTTGCTGGCATTATTATTGTCGCCGTCGCGTCGGCGCGAGTTAAAGGAAGAGACGAACTCGAGGACCACGGGAGAATCACCCAAGAGGTTTCTCAAATGTTCTGCGCTCTCGTCTTTGGAGAGTCCGGCGGTGTAGGTGACGATCTGCGTGAGCGATTCTTCGTCGAGCGGAAGGAGGTTCGACAGTTGGGGCACAGCCCACGCAACAAGATCTCCAGACATGGTGGCCGAGTGGAGTGTAGTACAGACTGAAGAAAGTCTAGCCTTTCCAGCACGTACCAAATCCCACCAGCGACCTCAAAAAACGTCAGTCAAGAGTGTCGCTTGGGGACTGTGAAAGTGACCGGACTGCGTGGGTCTTCGATGTCGCGGTCCAGAATAGGCTAAGCGCCACTCTGAAGTATCTTTCTACATACAAGAAGCAATAATAACCACTTAACGTCTATCTTTTTGGTCTACTTCGTTGCCGTGCTTCTTAAGCAATATAGTTGTCCGCATAGTCCAACACCTCAAAGCAAACTATCATACAGATAGGAGCCCGCCATCTTTCGATACCGGGGCAATGCAAAAGTCAATACTAACAATGCCAGGCAATAATAATGCGAGAGAGTAGAATAACAAAAGAAAACATAAATGACCACAGAAGCGAGATTCAGACCCCTCCTTGGGTGAACAGAGCAAAGCAAATATGGAAAGAATAATATAATGATATGCACATGACAGTAACCTCCCGACGCCCAAAAATGCTATGCAGTCGACGCCCTATATTGTTGTTGTAGTTGGAACAACATTATCGAGTCTATGCAAGTGAGAAAATTAAAGAAGTTGTGCTGCAAAACAACTGATTCTCCTCGTCCAGTTGTTGTTTTGTAAGTTGCAAGTTTGTATGCCGCAAAATAACCGGCCTTAGAGCATTCAAGGCTCTGTCTTCACAATACCATCGTCCGACGGGTCCTTCGAAGCCTCGGCCAACTCGGCGGCTTCTTCGGCTATCATCGTATCCGGGGTGGCTCCGTTTTTCAATCTGCTCGGAGGCGCTGGCTTACTGGGGCCAGGCTTTTTTGGTGTGTTGGGTTTCTTCTTTTTCGGATTAATGGGCGCCACATCGCCATCTGAAAGTGGTCTCTTGTGTGGACCTGAAGTAGAGGGCGTAGCTGATGCACCATCGCGGTTGCGGGTAGTGTTACGTCCAGATATTCCCATACAGCGGTCAAGGTGTGCAGTCACTCGATTTGTCTGGAAATAGCGAGGACAGTTTGGACATTTGATGGTTGGATATTCGGGTGCGGATTGCTTAGAGTTTGCATCAGGAGTAGAAGGTGGGCTTGAAGCCGGAGTGTTTGCGCCGGTTGCTGCTTTCTTTTTTTTCTTTGGTTTATCGGTGGCAAATGGATTGCCATGGACGTCGTAACCGGGCTTGCTGATGAGAGGATGTTTTGTGCAATACTCTCTGGAGGGGTCCGGAGAGGGCTGGGCGCCAACCCCGGCAGTTGGATAGAGCAATCGAGGTAAACGACAGTATGGGCAGATGATCTCCTTTGTCGTGGCAAGTGGGTTTCCTTTTAAATAGACCTTTCCTTCGTCGTAGATTGCACCTTCAGTCTCCACCCTCACTTTTTTCTCGGGATTGTCGCCGGCTTCGGCCTCTGCCTGTTGTCGAGCCAAGGTAACGGCGGATCGCATACGAGTAATCTTCTCATCTCGATGAACTTTTGCAACAATGTCGTGGATAATATTGTAGAAGGTCTCGTTCAGAATATCTTTCGACTGTTTCTTTATCAGGTCTGGATGTCCTGGGTTGGTGATAAATAGCTGTAGCTTACCAAGTCTGCGAATGAGCCTGCGGAGCAAACCCGAGAGGAGGAATCCGACGTTTTTGGTGTATCGGAGCCTCCCATGATTGCGAGGACTCTGTCTCGTTCCCGTCCCTGTTTAGCTACCGATCAGCGTGGCCCCAAAATCATATGATTTCTCGTTTGTTTCTTTGATGGATAACGAAGAGATCTAGAGTGCGCTCTTCAAGGGACAATAGTAAGACCTGGTTGTCCCAGAATAAAGCTGTCGCCATCGCAGTGCCACTAACCTTGCAGAAACTGACAATTCGTCACGGACTCAGCAGCACGAAGCTTGCCGCACCCCAGTCACACTCATTGATTTGTACCCTGATGTCCCATCAATTTGTAGTCGATTCTTGGGTGCCGTGCGTCTGGCGCAGTGCGAGTCGCACTGTTTGGCTGATGCAGGGAAGCGCAGAATCGGTTGCAGCTCGGCGATTTACTTCGACGTTTTGCGATAGGAAATATAGCGAGAGAGATAGTAAAGCTCCTGACTGATGAGCTCTACCTGTGAATCAGTCTTGCGTCGTAGAATCGAGGTTCAGTCGAATGGTCCGGTTAGAAGTGACGTGAGGCGTGTAGATGTCTGCAGTGAACAACACGGTGCTTGTCAGTCGATTGAGCCATGGAAACAGGGGTATCAGCAGATCACTTACTAGACAGACTCCGCTGCAAACAAAGGCAGCGGCCTCCAGAATAGCCGATGGATGCAAAACCACACGAGACGGCGCGGCGAGCATTGGAGCAAGCAGGACGAGCAGTTCGGCGAGCGCCAGCGGACATTTCTCGCTGGGCCCGAAGCCCGCTTTTCTCCATGCGGCTAGCGCCAGGCCTCGGCGATAAGGCTGCTCTTATCGGCTTCTCCGCACTAATTATCATCCCTCCTCCCTTTAGCACTGCGACCACAACTGATCTGTTACCTGCGTTCACCCCTCTCTCTCTGTCGCCTGGTTATTGCAGACGCAGACAGACCCTGCCTCTCATGGCGTATCAGTTCTTCGCAAAAGCGCCTGCCCAGAAACAACGAAAAGCTGCTGCTTCGTCTCCGCCGCTTTCTTCTCCCTCGTTGCCAACTTCTTTGTCGAAACAACCACCGTTGCACCCACCGCCTCTTGTACTTCCGCAGTCGACGTTGTCTTTCCCAGCGAGTAAACCTCCTTCAATTGGGGATCCTACGTTCCAGGCAGTCCCGTTTACAGAGCTGATTGCTAGCCATCAAACACCGCACCCGCATATTACAATCGACCAGGTCCGCACCGCGCATATCCAGTCTCTGACCCGGATTACCAGTCTTCTACTCCCAGTGCGCTACTCGGGATCTTTCTACACGGCTTGTATAACTGATCCAGTCATATCTTCATTGGCGCGCGTCGCCGTCTACCATGATCACCCTGTCACCGCCGGCCCCGCGGTGGACTCGACCGCGGCCGGGGCTCTAGGAGGCACGGATAAAGTCATTGGAGGTATTAGATGCCGATTAGAAAAGCTTCCTGCAGAATTCGCCGGACGAAATAGTGCAGACGATAGACCGCCCACAAACTTATACATACAGACACTTCACCTTCTATCCCCGCACCGGGGTAACGGTGTGGCTGCTGCTTTACTGCACTCTTTGTTGTATTCAGAACCTGTATCTACGAACTCCAAGTCAAACCGCCGTGTCTCTGCGCTTGTGAGACACTATAATATTCGTACTGTGACCGCTCATGTTCACGAGACTAACGACGATGCCTTGAACTGGTATATGGCTCGCGGGTTTCGAGCTGAAGACGGTGTCATCAAGGGCTACTACCGACGACTGAATCCCGGTGGAGCGAAAGTTGTCCGACTCGATCTGGGTTGGGAGGAACAAGACGAGGAAAAGCAACATCAAGAAAAACTACCACAGTTAGAAAAAGAGAGCAGGAAAGCTGACGAGGCCGAGGACGACAATGACGGCGATGACGATGACGACTGGGAAAAGCTCGAAGCAGAAGACGACGATGCCGACGACCATGGCGTCGTCCATCTCAGTGACAGCCGTATTCTCGACGGCGGAGACGATTCACAATCGACCGCTAACTCGGTGAAACGAAAACGAGACGAAAAAGACGAGGACGATGAATAAAACCCCCCCCACAGGCACTGTTGTATAGTAGCCTCATTTTGCTTCATAGACTTTCATTTTGTGCTTTGCGGCCTTTGGTAATAGCGCTGCCGCCGCGAGCTTCTTTATTTTATGACGAATTTGTCTGATAGATGCATCAGATACCCATTACGATAGAGAGTTCTTTTGTTATTATACTTTTTTTACCCTGGTATTAATGCACGTGACTTGATTTTTTTTTTCCCTCACTTAAGAGCTACATAAGACCGAATATGGGATACAGGCGAGCGTGGGAATTTAAGAGTAGTAAAAAATTAATTCAACGGGTATCCTATCGCGCTCAGAGATAAAGATGAAAAAAATATCAACAAAAGAACAGCATCAAATGTACAATATGCGCCAACCTTGAATGCTTATGCTTGACATCCCAACACAAAGGCTGCAGCGATCTATATCTGCAATATATACTAGAAGCAAACAAGTTAGACTGCGGTCTGGTTTCCGCTGCATGTAAACAAGAAAAGAAATGGTTGAAATCATAATGCGTAGTTTTCCGCATGGAGGAAGATTTCGTCTTTGGTCTGGTCGTTGAGCACAAGCTGCTGAAGTCGAGCCACTGTATTGGCGACTTCGACTCGCATGCTTGGTGGTCCGCAGACAAAGACGCAAGTGCGTCGGCCCCAGCTCTTCGACTGCTCGAGGAGCAAGGCTTTAATATCGGGTCTTCCGTATTCGGTGCGCCAGCTATCCTGTTTTTGCCGTGGGAGAAAGGCGAATCGTGTCAGAGTGCTTCTGCTCTGTTGAAGAGGGGCTGATGCAGTTTGCGGACTTGGTGGATATTGTTGTTGCTGCTGCCATTGTTGTTGCCCGTGTTGAAATCCAAAATCAAAGCCATTATTATAGTGTCCGCTCTGCGGGCTCGGTTGCGTGGCTGGGTAGGCATAAGGCGCATATGGATCATAATGCGGGTATACAGGGTATGGCTGCCGACTAGGACCGGCTCCTCCAGGAGGTATATAAGCCCCAGGAAGGGCGGTGATAGCATCTTCGTTCTCGCGTCTGAGCTCTTTCTCTTGTTCTGGATCTCCGCCGGCCGCTTCACGAATCCAAGCTGAGTTGCGTTTGCTGGGCAATCCGTGGATAATTTCATTCACCGCCTGTGTGGCGGTTTCTTTGTCCGAGTCTGAGTTTGTCAAGTAGAAATTGCACTGGACAGAGTTTGGAGGTGCAAATTCTCTGCAAATTCTCAACTCTTCTTTGAACCACTCCATAGTCTCGGGGGTCTTGAGAGACCATATCACTCGCACATTCGCAGTGACAGCATTTCCGTCCCTCATTTTCTTGATCAAATTGAGCAACTGGCTAGCAATTGCAGTGATACCACTACCTCCTGCAAAGAACACGACGTCATCAAATGCCGCCAGCTCTCGCTGCATTCCGCCGTAGGGTCCATCAAGGAAAGCGCGATAAATCTTATACGGTCCCTTTCTCCTTGCAGTTTCCAGAACTTTGCGTGTGAATCCTCCAAAAGGCCGAAAAACAACAGCCATGTCACGATATTCTGGACCGTAGTTTGATGGGAAGTCATCACTGCAAAGCGAGGCAATTGTGAAAGGATGGTTCTCCAATGGCGAAATTCCCGGCATCCGCAGATACACATACTGTCCAGGTCTCCACCGCATCTGCGTGGGTATGGTGACCTTCACTGCGTTTCCTGGAAGTATTGTCACAGCAGACTCCTCGCCAATCAGCCATCCGAAGCGGAGAGGGCTGAACCAATTCAGCCAAAAGCCTCGAATACAGTAGGAGAAGAACCACACGGCAATGGTGGCCCAGAGGTAGTTCCAGGATAGAAGGAAATTCTTGGTGTGCCAAATCATCATGCCTATAAAAACCGCCGCAATAGGTCCATGCAAATAGGCGAATAGTTCATAAGCTCTTGAACGAATGTAAGACAAGGAGTGGATGCAGAGAATGGCTAATGGAACAAATGCTGCAATTCCACTGCCATAAATATACATGTGCATGCCTTGTGGGATAAGGCTTTGCTCGAACATGGCGTATGCGCCATCTTTCCATACTGGGGTGACGTAAAAAGGAATCATATGGACAAGGCTCATGAGGAGGCAGAGATACCCGAGCCATCGATGAAGAACGTTGAGACGTTCGTGGCCGATTCCAGTCACCAAAGTCAACACATTTGGTTTGGTGCCCATCGCAACAATCCAAGGAACCATTGCCAACGCAATCATTCCTGCTCGGATAGCCAACGGTGGGGACCCCAGCCTGATACTTGAAAAGTATAGCGGTTGAGGAACAAAGCAGTAGATAATGATGAAGATAAGCGAGATAAAGACGATGATAACCACTGCAAGAGGCGGAAAAACGATATGCAGGCTCCCAATTCTCAGGGTTGGGATTGGTCTATAGAAGATCCAGCGAAAGAGCGCAATGATGTTATTCAAAGGCGCAACAGTAGACGATCCATGCGCTCGAGACGAGGGGAGGGCCCCCTGTGCTGGGAAAAATTTCTTGGTCGAACTGTCGGTAGCAGCGCTTGGAAGCTCGTGTTCCGAAGCAGCCGTAGGAGATTTAGCCGGTTCTTTGTAAATAGCGATTCGCACGCGATCACCTAACAGATGAAATACGCGAACTAGACCCGTGAGAACAGCAAACCCGAGACTGAAGTACACCCAAGCCAGCGCATATTTCCCAGACTGCGCCCATGGGTCTCTTTGCATCTCAGCTTGGTCGTGGGCCGTGATCGAGGCTGTAATAGGGACATTGATGCGTTTCGCCAGCGAAACAAGAGGCTCGAGGATATTGCCAGACATGTTGGCGGCTTTTAGTCGTCAACGTCGCTATCTGGGGAGGTGTCAGGTTTTGAGCTCTTCACAATCGTTCACACTCGCTCGTAACGGTGCAAAAATCGAAACCGTCAGGACTGGAGGCTCATCGGTATTTCTGTTGGTCGCGTGGGCTATTCCTATAAGAAAGATTCCAAAAGAAGGATCGATGCTTGAGGGTCGCCTAGGATTTCCAGAATCCAGAGGTTACACTGAGCAGGCGGTCAAAGAAATAGTTGCGAAGCGATTAATGCGTGAAAATGAGAAACGTCGAAAAAGGGAGAACGAGGCATCAAGCACTCATGGAAGCTAGATCATTGGCCGTCCTTCTCCTGGACAGAAAAGTGCAGGCGGTTTCTCAAGGTCGACAACGTGGGAGGTGCAGAGGTTCGTGCTGGGAAAGCCTCCGTACATGTATTATTTCCCGGATTGAGCGGGGAAGCTTCAGACTGGCTGGTGCAACAGCAGCATTCTGGGGCCCAGAAGCCAGCCAGAGCCTTTGACCGGGATCTCTTCCGAATGTGCCAACACTTGCGCACTCTGAGCAGCCAAAAATAGCAGTGCTCCTGCGGGTAGACTACGGCAATGCAGTCTAGAGATACTTCGCGAGGCCTGTCGACAAATGGCAGTGTTGCTGTATGCCGACCTCAACTTTAGGGTCACAGTGGCTGCGTGACGATACCCAGGGTATCCCACCTGAGTCGTGCATATTGGCCAAGTCATGCCGCCTGCGTCTTGGACTAAAGCAGTGGCCCTTTAGGCCATGGCGATCGCCCAGTCAACTTCGTAGGCCGAGTGCCTGCTAAACGGCTGTCGATCATGATTGATGAACGAGTCGACTGCAGAGAAAAGCGAGCGAATGAGCTATTCGCATTAGGCGCTGTCCAGAGACAACGAGGACAAATCAGACGTGCAGAGAGCAGTCCGAGAGTGATAACGGCCCAAGCTCTGCAGTAGCGTGAGGAATATCGGCGCCGTCGTGCGCAAGTGAAGTGACCAGCGCGCCCATTGGGCCAGCCCAAGTGCGGATGGCGGGCACTAGCAATTAAGGCGCCGAGGAATCGAGGAATAGTTGAAGTGAATAATAATTGAAATGCATCGCGTGCACAGGAGACGAGGAAGAGTCTCGGGGTGAGGTACGGAGTACGGATAGATTTATTTAATGGATAAAAATAGTTCTTGCTTCCCGGTGGAAGCCGTGTAGTCCGGATAGAATATCACGTGACGGCTGCCAAAGAGGAAGGCGCGATTGGAGGGACTTTCGAGGCACATGACTTCAGACATATTACTTTCTGCGAGAAGTTCTGCTAGATAGACTACAGCTATATCCGAAGTCGTTGGATCAGATCGGCTGTTCTTAGTACAACAGGTTTATTCTACTTGACGCAATGTAGCTTGCATATACATCACGGTGGATGTTAGAGCTCGTCTGATTGGCTGCATTATGCCACCGCCTTGTGGTTGAAATTATTCTGCCGTATCAAATCGAAAGAACTGCCAAGACTGTTATTTTCAAAGAGCAACAATTCCTCTGCTGGGTTGTATCGCAATTGAGAATAACCACACATAATGGTAGCCAGTGCTACAGCCGGAGCTCCGGCGATACCAGGCCCTTCACCACCGTCGCTGTCTCTCCCACCTTCTCAATTCGCCCGCCTGCAACCTCACGCCTATCTTCTTGCTCACCTGTCGCCGCCTCCCTCGAGCCAACAATCGCCCATACGAGCCAACGGTCGCAAGCCGCTAGAGTTCCGGTCCACGTCTGCTAACTCTGGCTCCTTAACACACACCAACGGCAGCGCCGTGGTCAGGATAGGAGACACTGCTGCAGTATGCGGGGTGCGCGCCGAAATCTTACACACAGAAGACATTGCGTCCTGGGGGGTTGCTGCGCCTTTTAGTGGAACAAAACGAAGAAAGACACAACCAGACAGTGATGATAGTGACGATGAGGATGAGGATGATGGCGATGATAGCCAAATCAGAGACCTTAACCTTGTCGTTCCAAACCTTTCTTTGAGCACAGGGTGTGCGCCGGGCTTCATTCCAGGTGCACCTCCATCAGCCCTGGCACAGTCTCTCTCACATCAACTCCTATCGCTGTTGCAAAGCTCCAATATTGTCCGTGCAGATGATCTACGAATATGGTACCACCCCCCAGACTTTGACGCCATTGGACGTCAAGAGGCAGGCCAGGATACCGAAATGGAAACCGATAGCGCAGAAGACGAAAACGCAGAAAGCCCCGAACCAGAAATTAAGGGGTTCTGGGTGCTCTATATCGACGTGATGATGATTTCACTTGCTGGAAACCCCTTCGACGCAGCATGGGCTGCTGTTCTTGCTGCTTTGCGCGATACGCGACTACCAAAGGCCTGGTGGGATGTGGACAACGACATGATTTTGTGCTCAGATGAAGCTGAAGAAGCGAAGAAGCTCAACCTTCGTGGCCTTCCAGTTGCAAGCTCGTTCTCTGTCTTTGAGGCAGATGCTGCTGCAGACTGGCGTGCTGTCGTTCTCCCAGATGCCGAAAATGGCAAGGCCAAACAAACATCCAGTGCGCAAAAGAGATGGATCTTGGCTGATACAGATGGTTTCGAAGAGAGCTTGTGCCAGGAGCGGATATGCATAGTAGTTGATCGAGACGAGAAAAAGGGAGTTACAAAGATTGTCAGCATGGAGAAGAACGGTGGCCTGTCTGTTGGCCGTGACGATCTTCGTATGCTAGTCGATATTTCTACGCAGAGACAGAAGCAGGTCAAGGACATATTGCAAGGGTTGCAATGAATCATTAGATAATCAAAATCAAAATCGAACCACGTTATTGAGATGGTCAAACGATATAAGACTCATTTTACCTAGCTATCAATATAGTAATAATTATTATTATTATATAAATTTTATGTCTACATCTGTATCAATAATCTGGTGAGGGAAACCCGAGACCAGTCATCCAAGCGCCGGAAATGCAACACGCAAAAGTAACGCCAGTCCAGCTGCATGTAGATTTAATCAGTACCAGTACCCTCACTAAGAGTCTTTTGAGAATACGATGCCCTTTTTGGCAAGGATATCGACAACGAAAATAACTGTCTTTCACTTGCATCATCCTTCTTTTTCTTGTGCTGTTCCTTGAAAGAGCTATCTTGAGCAACCTTTTCATCACCCGGCTCGGCCTTGGTGGTCGAGTTTGGTATTTCCTTTTCTTTTTTCTGGAGATCGTCATCTTTGCTTATTCCAGTCTTTTCAAATGGAGTCTTGACGTCCCCAGACCAAATCCGCGCAAACAAACCGCGCTTTTCTTCTGGTTTTGCGTTTTTGTTTCCCGAGTCCTTCCCATTGCTTGTTGATTCATCCTCAGAGTCGTCATTAATATCTGAGAAAGCAGACATGAGGCCCAGTTCTCCTCTGCAAAGAGCAGTACCCCACAAAGACACGAGGACACTCGGAACTAGATAAAGCAAGGCCGGCTGAGCATGGTTCCAGAACTGCATTACCGTTAGGGTCGCAATCATGCCGACTATGTAACCAACAATGCTGGCATGGAAATATAGTTTGGGAAATGCCTGCGGATGGGAGGAAGGAGGTTTCGAGCAAGTCCAGAATCGTTCGCCCCATTTCCCAGTAGCGTTTTGGTAGATTGGTTTCTGGTCTTCTTGGTCCGATTTGGCGTTCTTGGTCTTCTGTATGCTTTTGTATTTGTAGTACAGGTAAAGGTCGAAGCGCAGAGCGAGTCCGATCATCATACCCGGGACGACAATATCACCTAGCCCTAGCATAGCCAGAGAAAGCTCCTTGGAATCGGAACTAGGGTCGGCAGGGCGAGGAATCAACAATTTGATAGGAACATCCAACTTGGTTGCCACAGTCACCATCAAAGGGGTGAAGAAGACGAAATAAATGTCGTATAGGAACAAAGAGCTCAAGATCAAGGAACCAGTCAGGAAAGTCGACGGCGACATGAACTGTAAGGAGCCGTAGCAGAAGCTGAATCCTAAGAGGTTGGTCATCCACCAGGGTTTGGCAAAGAATGCAAAGTATATAACCGCAACCAAAGCAGTGCTGGCTCCGATGACATCCAGAATGCCAAACCGGGTTTTGATATTGGCAAGGTTGCGCACTTTGAGGCGGAGCCGCAATTTTTGATACACTAAGCCACGTAGGGTCCATAGGAGATTGAGGATAGCGGTAGGCAATGGAATGGCTCCAAGGAGGCCTGGAAGCGGAGATTTTCGTTCCACTCTGACCTCTCCCCTGGATGCTATAGAAAGCGTGTTCGATTGTTCAACCTTCCACTGGTTGCCTCTGGAGCTATAGCTCGTAGGAAAAACGAACGAGCGCGCAACAGTCAGACCGTCGGTCAGGAAGGCAGCCGTGAAAAAGAGGCCCATTTGAGAAAAGTAAAAACTCAGGATCTTGTTGAGCACCGCGGGGTCCTCTAGCCACTTGATGATGAAGTATAAACCACCCAGTGTCAATCCTGCCACTAGAGGAAACATGAAAGCATCCGAGGGCTCGAGTCCTTCCATCTTGGGTTTCTTATCACTCCATTCATCGTCCTCCTCGTCCTCTTCGTCTTCGATTGCGGTCTTAGCTTTCTTCTCCGGTTTAGCGGCTGACGAGGGTCTGGAAAGAGAAGCGTGAGCTCCTGCATAGATCGGTAGGAGGGCTGATAGAATCAAGTGCGTGTAGGTGATCAGGATGGGTCGCATAACGAGGAACTGGTCGAGCGCCTGCTCAACCAGCTGGATCACCGAGCTGGGTTCGGCCATGACGGCGCGCGTCGACCGTCGAACGGCCTATAAATTTAAAAAAAAAAGCCTAAATATTCCGATGTTTCAATACTTGCAAGTACCCTTCCTGATAGTATGGAGAAGCGGGAGGTGTTGGAAGTTGCAGAACGAGAATGCGCGGGTTATTGCGTGTTGGCACGTTGGCGCCAAGTGCGGAGAGCCGCAGGTCCAAAATATCAGAACGTTCCCCGCCAGTTCCTCTTTAACTGACGACGCAGCACTTCTCTTGGCTTTGCCCTTATTTATTCAGCACAAAAGAAGCCGGAACCTACAATTCAATAGAAATCATGGCTACCGATATTGCTATTGACACGACCATGGTATACACCGTGTTCATTTTACTCTCTGCGTCTTGCGACTGACATGCAACTGACACGCGCCAGGGTTCGTTCGTCGTGGAACTCTACAATGAACATGCGCCGAAGGTAAGATGACTTAGTGAGGCTTTGTTGATAAAACCTAGCTGACATTTTGTTTTCCTCGCAACTACAGACTTGCAAAAACTTCGCAACCCTTGCCCAGAGGGGATATTACAACGACATCGTCTTCCACCGCATCATTCCCAATTTTATGATCCAAGGCGGCGACCCTACAGGAACTGGACGAGGAGGGAGCTCTATCTACGGCGAGAAATTCGAAGACGAGATCCATGCGTCGCTGAAACATACCGGAGCTGGGATCCTGAGCATGGCCAACAGCGGACCGAATACCAACGGCAGCCAGTTTTTCATTACCCTGGCTCCCACGCCTTGGCTAGACGGCAAGCATACGATATTTGGGAGAGTGAAAAGCGGACTGAGGGTCATACAGCGTATGGGATTGGTGAAGACCGACGGCGAGGACAGGCCTCAGGATCCGGTCAAGATTATCAAGGCGCGCATCGTGGAGGAGGGAGCCGAAGATTGAAAGGGGATCTGCCAGAGAGAACAACATAGTAGGATTTCGGTGATCTAGGCATCCGTGTTTATTGTATAGGCAGCGATTCACGTTGGCTATTTCTCCGCCGAAAACACTTTATCCGGACACTTGAGACTGACCGCAGAGTGTCGGGCTCCAGAGCTCTTCAACTACGAATATTCAAGAAGAGGCCTTGCGACAGTGGATGTCCTCAAAGCACTCTTTGTACTAGTGGGCTGTGCTTATGAACTTTATCTTATATCCAGGATACCATATAGCAGAATGTATCACCACAAAACGAACTGCTCGTATCAAATGTTTCCATCCAGAGCAGCAGATACAGGGTGAAGAATTGCATCTACCACTCCTAGAGACATGCCAGTGAAGGCGCATCCAAAATAGACATAGCTGCAACAGTAGACGTAGCGTATCTGTAAAGAGTGGTATGTTGTTGAAGGAAGAAATTTTACGTGTGCTCGGAAAGCTTTATGCAGCCGCTCTAACTATTCTCGGGTTAGCCGTTTATTGTTTACATCTTTTGCTTAGCAACTTTACAACATCAACAATTCCGGGCCTGAGGTCAGATAATACGGAGCTGTTTTAAAATAACAGTAGATATTACGAGCAGAAAGCTATCCTTTTGTGTATGCAACAAATGAATGATTACTCTGTGCGAATGGCACAAAAGCAGAAGATCACGTGATCCCACTAGCTTGCAAGCCTTGGGGTGTTGCTCCTTCCGATTTTTCTCCGCACGCTCCAATTCTTCTCTTCCCTCCTCCAAAGCAACTCAGGGAGACTTGGACCAGAAAGTGTTCTTGTTCTGGGGATTAGACAAGAGGCAGCGTGATGTCTCTGTCTACAAGTCGACTTTGTAGGACTTGAAACCTGCATGGAAAATCCAGCGATATGGAGGCCCTCGCAGACACGCCGTGGGACGTAACGATATCTGGGACAGGGCTCGCGCAGTCGCTTCTCGCATTGTGAGTCAAGCACTGGGAAATCTCGCATCTGTTCCTTTTCTGACTATCTCAGAGCCCTGTCCCGGTCAAGTAAGAAAATTCTTCATGTGGACAAAAACACATATTACGGTGCTTCCGAAGCCGCCTTTAGTCTCCAGGAGGCGCAAGAGTGGGCAGACTCGGTGAATAAAGGTGCGTTTCGGTTTGTGTGGGATATTCACTACATTATTCTGTTGCTTATGGGCTGTAGATCACCGCCAAGGACCATTCGAAGACGTCTCCATTCACGTGCCATCAACCACAGCGGATGAGGAGAAGAGAGTTGCGGCATCGAGAGCCTACACGCTTTCTCTTTCGCCATTCATTGTTTACACTCGCTCGAAGCTACTTCCTACTCTTGTCTCATCTAGGGTCTACCGCCAGTTGGAGTTCCAGGCCGTGGGGAGTTGGTGGGTTTACGGGCATTCTGCGGCTGGAGAGAAATCTCAGCCAGCGGAGGTGACGCCAGGCCGTCTTCAACGAGTGCCGAGTAGTCGCGAAGACATATTCGCTGACGACTCGATTAGCATGAAGGCAAAGAGGATGCTGATCAAGTTTCTTCGCAGCATCAATCAACCCACTCAGATGGGCGGTGATGATGACAAGCCCGTCATTGAAGAGGACCTGGATCAGTCTTTTCCTGAATATCTGATGAGTAAATTCAACGCTCCTCCTGAACTTTACGATGCATTGGCGTCTCTGTCTCTGAGTCAACAGCCGCCTCAGCAGACCAGTGCCAAATTTGCCGTGCCTCGGATCAAGCGACACCTCGCCTCGATGGGGGTGTTTGGTCCGGGATTTGGAAGTTTGCTTTCTAAATGGGGCTGCGGTGCAGAGATCGCCCAGGTCGGTTGCCGGGCACTCGCAGTGGGCGGCGGCGTGTACGTCCTTGGTCGAGGGATCCAGTCGATTGA
The DNA here is from genome assembly GCA_023626135.1 of Talaromyces sp. R2412. NCBI lineage: Eukaryota > Fungi > Ascomycota > Eurotiomycetes > Eurotiales > Trichocomaceae > Talaromyces > Talaromyces sp. R2412. The sequence continues at coordinate 248,399 of JAMAGK010000001.1, forward strand.
TGCACAAAAAGACGAGGATGGTTTCCACCAGGTCACTCTATCAGACGGCGAAAAAATACGAAGTCGATATGTTGTCGGCTCGCTGTGGGATTTGCCCTTAGAAGAAAATGGTCCTCAGATTGCAACACACAAAGTGGCACGATCAATCTCGGTCGTCTCGTCGCCGTTGGATCGTCTTTTCCCACCTACTGCTGAAGGCGGTCCAGTACCAGCTGGGGCAGTGGTGGTTGTCCCTGGACGAACTCTTGCTGGCGAAACGGCAGATGCACCGCCTGTTCATTTATTGATTCACTCCAGTGAGACGGGCGAATGCCCCAATGGACAATGTGAGTGAAATTTTTCTTTGTCTTTTTTTTTGTCGAATGCTCTTATGATGACTATTTCAAAAACTTATCTACATTGGCTGAACGTCATTGGTGAAACTATATCAACAAACTGAAAGAGAGCATTATATCATTTTTCTTTTTGCATTTACTGTCCTATTTCATGAGGTATTTTGCTGATCTGGTATATGTGATAGGTGTTATTTACGGGAGCGTCTCAATATCTGGCCAGGAAGGTCAAAAAGTCCTTCAAAAGGCAGTAGACTTGGTACTTGGGTCATTTTCTGACACTGAAGACAAGCCGACTGTCTTATGGAGGCTTTCCTTTACTCAAATTGGATCATTGGACTTGTCCGATAGTGCCGACAAGATTCATCGCAGCGGAAGCTCAGATCAGGTCCTATTCTTTCCACCGCCCAGTCTGGATCTGGCTTTTGATGACGAGGTTGTTGAGAGCGTGCGAGCCGGGTGGAAGGCTGTTGTTGGAGATGAAGCACATGATGATGAATTTATGAAATTTGAGGACCGAGAGGATTACGACGATGATTGAGCTATTTTCACTTAGATCTTACTGTTTCGTGGGTGTAGATCAATTGATTTGTGGTCACTGTTCAATTTTCCCTCGATTGTGTAGTGTACGATGCCAAGACCGTATACGGACCATACGAAATGTGCAACCAGCCGATCGGTGCAGTTTTATAAGAAAGGATTACATGAGATTAAGCACATCATCGAGGCGCAATCTTTGGTAGACATCTAGATGAGGTTTGAAACATTGAATATTACAATATCATTTCTCCGAAACTCGTACGACACTCCTGCCGTGAATCGTGACGCGGCAACCCGCATATCAAAAATCCCTGTAATCCCTAATCCCCCCCATCCGGCAAGACCAGCGCGCCGATCACGCGGGCAAAAGGAATGATAAGCGCGTCTCCATGCGCTCGTGATTTGGAGTCCCGATTAGCAAAGAAGGAGCCAAAGACGTGAGATTGAAGGAGTAAAAAAAAAAGGGCAACGCGTCATCATCTATTTCTGACGACATCCCAAGAAAAGTCGGCCGGGATAGAGTGGAGCAGTACTGGAGACGATCGATGCCGAGATCGACGCGGCGTTAGATATTCAGTTGATACGTACTAAATTAAAAATGCCAGGAACGGGATAAGTAGAAAGTTGGACCTTGGAAGTGAAAGACTCCGTGCGACTGGTGAGTTGCAACGGGGATGAGCTTGGCAATGGAATATTGAAGTTTTTTTTTTTTGTTTTTTTTTTTTTTTTTTTTTTTTTTTTTTAAAAAAAAAGTAACTGCCGAAGACGGTAGTACGTACATATGCAATACGTGTACCGGGTATACGAAGTAGACGATTGGTACATAGTCGGCCGTTTCACGCAGGGACTTATGGAGGCGCAGTGCTACTTATTAAGCTTATACGTACCACTAGTACGTACTCACCACGCAGCGTAATTGCTAAGATGCTTGGTAAAGAACTATTGACACTGGACAGGCCTTGTTTTTATGCAGTTGCTTCAGGGACAGAATAGTTTCATGTCTAGTACTCCGCCTGCATATACGTAATTATTATGCTTTGTACTTGCTATAGCCTAATAAACCCTACTCTGTATGCGTACAGTGGGCGGTGAAGATCAATATCCCGAGCACCACTTGTTTAATGACCGGTACACGGGTACTCTTTGATTGCTATAACACGAAAGGGACATGTGTACCCGTGCAACGCGTGTGTAATTGACAATTTCTGCAGTGATTTAAAATTAAATCAATATATCGCAGAGGCCAGAGAGCAGAGAACAGACGTTAGAAGCTGGAACACTAGTGCCCGGTGTCGAAAGGGCGGGTGGGGCTTGCGGGTCATCTATGCAATCGCCCCGCCCGATGTCATGGTTGCCACTGTCAGCCAATCAGGACTTGCCCACCGGCAGCTCAACGGCGGGAGACGGCCTCTGATTGGTTTTCCACTCAAAGCATAATTGCGATCCGGGAATGCAGTCTCGTCATTGGCCAGGTTTCCACTCCAATTGCATGCGTACTATCTGGGCCTAGTGGCGATCCTCAGGCAGGCACTGTGGGAGACTGTGAGTGGGCAGGACTCCAGGTCCGCTCAGTGGCGGTGCAAATGTCTTAGCATTACGATCATTGTCTTGCAAGAATAATGTTCAGATGGCGAGCAGAATATGATCTAATAACATTGATGTATTAGTACTATACTATGTACGTACTTTGTAGTAGTAATCCAGTATAGTAAGTTTAACAAGGGGCTGGGCGTGGATCGGCGCCTAACGCAGGCCAGGGTCGCGGCCTGTCGGCGGTCGCTGCTCAGTGCTCAGTGCCCAGGGCTCAGTGCTCAGGGCTCACTGCTGCTGGGGGCCTGGGGCCCGTCCCTAATTGGGATTCTCCTCCAGGCCCGCTGAATAATAATAATAATGATCCACGGCGTAACGCACCCCCTATCGCCTTGTCTCGCTGGCAACTAGCGCCCCCCACTCTCTTCTCTCTCTCCTTCCTTCTCTCGCTCCGTCTTCCTCCAGCCAAGACTTCAAGACCCAAAACCCTCGACCGCGTGTCAGAGTCTTCGAGAGCTCTGATCCCCAGTGCTAATAATCCACATAGCCTGCTCTGTCCTCTCCTCTCGTCTTATTTTCCCTTTTTTTCCCTCCCTTCGTCTACCTTGCCCAGTCCCAACTGAACAGTGTCGCGCTGGTCTCGACGCAGCCTTCCACTCGCTTGTACAGTCAATTTCGCTTCCATTCACTGGCAAGACTAGGCAGCACAAAAGAAGAAAGAAGAAGGGGAAAAAAAACGGAGATATAGGGCTACACACTACCTGACTAGCCCCCGAGTCAGAGGTCGGGACACGCTATCAGCCTCAGCTCTTATGATTGCCAAGTCGTCGTCCCCAACGCCCATCACCCGATCGTCCACCATGCCTCTCTTCCGCCTCAAGACCATCTTCCCCATCGCCGTCCTCCTCTCGATCGGTCTCTTCTTCTGGGGCATCGACCGCTACGATCGCGAAGCTCTGTCGGACCTGAGGAAGCCCATCGAGCAGCTTCAGAACAGCGCGACTTCCGCCGTCTCGAATCCCAACCCCGAAAAGCCTCAAACACAGCTGCCCCCGCAGACCTTTGGCAATTGCGAATTCGACCCCGCCACCGCGCCCCCTCTCGCCTTCACCGAATGGCTCCAGCGCAAGAACTTCACCCGCACCTATATCCGCCCTCATCATGTTGGCGACGACAAGCAGTTTAAGTCGCTAGAAGAGATCAAGGCTCCCGTGCTGCCACCTTTCCATGCGCTGGAGCGTGGCCTGATCGTCTCCCCCGAGAACAAGGACAAGCCACTACCATGCCCGCCCGTCATCGACGTCGACGTCAACGTTGACCACGATGTCGCTGAGACCTCCAAAATGCTCTTCGGTCTGGCCACAACCGTCGACCGTCTCGAGCGCATGCTGCCCTCGCTGCTGTACTCCTTTGGCGATACCCAGGCTGGCCTGTTGGTCTTGGTTCCCGAGTCCGACGACGATCTTGACGCCCAGCAAGCATACTTCCGTGCTCGCGGTCTCAACGTGGTCCTCGAGTCCTCCCCCTTGGAGTTTACCGCCCGCTATTTCGGCCTCGTCGAGGCTTTCACCTACCTCATCAAGACCTCGCGACCACAGACCCTATGGGTCTCGTTCATTGACGATGACACCTTCTTCCCCTCGCTTGCTTCCGTCGCCCAGCAACTGAAACAGTTGGACCCGTCCAAAAAGCACTACATTGGCGCCCTTTCCGAGGCCAGCTGGCAGGTTGATACCTGGGGCAACATGGGCTTTGGTGGTGCTGGAGTCATTTTGTCCACGCCATTGCTGGAAGACCTGATGACCAACTATGATGAATGCCAGTCCTGGGGCGAGCAGCCCGGCGACCAGAAACTGAGCCAGTGCATTGAGCGCTTTGGTAACACCCAGCTCACCGCATGGCCATCCCTTCACCAGATGGACATGACTGGTGCTCCTGATGGTGTTTTCGAGTCTGGTCGCCAGATCCTCTCTTTGCATCACTGGAGCAGTTGGTACACCAAGGACGTTGTCAAGATGAGCGCCGTCTCAGCTGCTGCCGGTAAACGATCAGTTCTGCGCCGCTGGATATTTGACAAACAAACCAACGTCGATTCCACCACCGGCCAATCTGTCCGTACTTTCTGGGTACTTACCAACGGTTACTCCCTGGTCAAGTACACCCTTACGGCTAGCACACCGGAGAATGCAATCAACTTTGAAGAAATCGAGAAGACTTGGGATCAAGACATGAGCGGGTTTGAGCAAAGTCTTGGTCCCCTGCGTCCGAAGGAGATTGACGGCGTCACAAAAGAGCGTTGGCTGTTGTCGGATGCCATCATTCTTGGAGACAACGTCCACCAGGTCTACGCGCGCGAGGAGGACGACAGTCACAGCCTGATTGAAATTGTCTGGCTAGGCCCCAAGGGTGGTGGCGGCGCCGGGGTGTCCAACGCCTAGGGATTCGCCTGAATATGGCCCACCACACTCCTTGAACATATCTTTCATGCATATTACTTTGCAGGGAAAGCCTGATTGAACCGTCTTGTCTGGCAAATCCTCAGCATTTGATCTTTCTCTCTGTCTTACACTGTTTCTCTCTCTCTCTCTCTCTATCTACATTTTCCTGGCGTACACTGGTTGGCTTTGTTCAAAAACAAGCGGCGTGTTGATAAATTCGGGTAATGGTGATGTTTTCTGTCTTGAAGCGAAGGGCTAAGTTCTGTTGAGCGGCCCGTTTCTTGTTTTCCTCGATCTCTTTTCCATCCTGCTGCATTGAAAGATGGTTAATGTGATTCTGAATCGGCCATCGCAGTGAGAGGGACAATACTCATGAAGAGACACTGAGTTGAGTCGAGTCACATAACCAATCTTGACGCGATGTATAACTTCTTTCGTGATGAACCGCACCTTTTTTTGATCTCATTTTGTTTGTATAAATAGATTTGTCTGGGCTTAGGTTTACGATGATTTGTTTCGGCCTTTTTTCTTTTTTTTTCTTTTCTCTTTCTCTTCTTCTCAAGACCGAAAATCGCGCGGTCTGAACTTGTCGAATGTTGCAAGTGATGCTAGGCAGATATCATATAGGTATCAGATACCAGCACAATTGACCAATGTCACTGTTTTGATGATTCACCTTGTTTCTTTTTACTTTCTTTTTCTTTTTTCTTGTCTACTTATAGAAAGATATAGCGAAAGTTTGCAATATAGATATCAAATAATTGATAATAATTACGTGTCACTTGAGATTGTCAGTCACGTACCGAAGGAGAGTTGCATGACCTGGTCACATGGTGGTTTGGTTTGATATACATGTATGTCGTCTTGAAATATTCTACAATAAGAGAAATTTGAAAATCCAGAGCAATATTGGACGGTTTCCTTGCCATTTCTCAATACCTTTGTTTGTAGGTCGAAAGTTTTTGTTAACAGTATTTCAGCGTTTCAAACCAATCCTCCTTGGAAGGGTATATAGTATGCAAAAGTAGTCAACTGATTCGTCGAATTTCAACGGACTTTTGCATTTGTTACAGTTGGTACGGTACGGGGGCTATGCGGGAGCTTCACGATATATGGTTAAAGCCTTAGGCCCACTGGGAGAGGCTGACCAATGCTTTTAGGCAAAACAATTAATACTGGGACTTTTTTTTTACAGTACTGAATCTACATGGGTAAACCTGTGGGACTTCCAGTGATACTATTGTCTCACTATCTCGCCCAATTATGACCAATGTGCACTTCGTAGCAATACTTATGCATATATTTGAAGCAGGAAATTTGCGGTGGGAGACACACAGATTGGATAATTGGAGGAAATAGCTTATTTGGCACAGATAGCTCGGAGCCAAACGTGTTTGCGAATGCCAATACAAACCTTGCTTTCGATTGTGCCTTGTATCGGGCGTGTAGCACCCTTATTGAGACATTGAACATCGATGTACTTAAGGGTTAGGTGATGCCGGTGACGATTTCATGCTCTACAGACCCTGGACCTTTTGTGTTGACTGCCTGACGTTGGAGTTCTGAGACAGTAAAGGCGTTCAAAGTATTCTTATTTATATTAATAGTTTTGTATGAAATGATGTTGGGAATTTTAAATGTTGAGAGTTGTTATCTGCTCTAGAAGGATAATGACTAGGAGTAATTACAATTAAGAGTTGTATTTGGACTTGAGTGTATTCAGTGACCTTTGAACATAACTTCTTAGGGTTAGGCTAGAGTTTGGGCAAGGGGACTTACGTATGGCTTCGCCTCGTCGATGTTGAAATCTCTAGCGTATGTTGAAGAGTGCATCCATATCTCATCCACAAAGTCTTGTGAAGACAGCTCCGCACACCTGTGTCGAGCTTACGGTGAGGCATTATATGTGCCTCGACCAATTTGTCCCAGGTGTAGGTGAGTGCATCGGGGGAAATGGGACGCAGGAGGCTTGAGATCGGCGCTCATTCACTGGAGGACGTGTTTCATGACCGAGTGGAAAACTGGAGCGGTCGTCTGCGTGTCATCTTTTATTATCTTTCTCCAGTGCGGAAAGGCTGCTTTCTCGTCTAACAGCTTTAAATGCTTGAATAGCTTAACATATTGGCTATTATCTAAGGCAGCGAGGAAATCGGGTCTGCGGCAGGAGTAACGTACTCGATGAACGATCACCGGTGACGACAGTACAGGGAATGCAGGGGAAACATCATTGTCTTTGGCCTCTTTCAGCGATTTGACATCGAGTTTGTGCAATTGTCCCGACACTTTCCCTCGCTTCGACCATGAAAAATCGTCGGGCCACACAGGAAAGAAGAGCTTGGTAAGGTCGAGTGCTGAGAAATTCACCGATTATTCAATCAGAAGACTCATGTCGTCGGCGTCTATAACATTATAGACACCTTTAAAATGCGTTTTAAACCAAGAGGTCACTTCGTCGAACAGGCGGAGAAAGAGGCGAGGGTTACGGCATGAAAACGCTCTAGTTATTTGACTCGGCACAAGCACCGAGCGTCCCCATGGCGTTGTTGCGATCGCCAGGATACGTGACCTCCACGCGTTATGACGAAGAAGAGGCAAACAGGTTGCCATTGACCCAGAGCCTGGTCCAAAAAAGAAGACAATCCTTCGGACTTGACAGTGCCTCCTTACGGATGCTATCACCAAGGAGTTTCCACGCTTAATGAATAGCGACGAAATCGTCGCCAAAAGAGCTCTTGTAGTGGGCCGTGTCCATGTTGTATCGGAGCCGAGCGTGAGCGAGCGGATTAGCCGTTAAAAATTCAGTCGAGTAATTTACTCGACTGCCCACATGGTGTTCTATGAGATTATCAGAAATGTGTTCTTCAGACACGAGGGGATTAACATACGGGCTCGGTTGAGGAGGAGGAAACTTCGCTGAAAACGCCGGCGTTGGACGACACAGGCAGAGCGTTTATCTTCAGGACCGCGGCTCTTCGGCGTTGACTGGCTTCGAGTGTGATGTGGGCATCGCTGGCGGTTTCCAGTGTTGCAACGACGTCTATCACGCACAGCGCGCTTGGAGAGTCACTGTTGTATGCCAACAGTTTCTCCTCGTCTTCCTGTGGGCCTGCAGCTCTTAGTTTGTTAAGCACGGCTTTCGGGGCAGATGCACTGCATCTGTTGGCCCGGTCGTAGCGTCGATCTGATCTGATGATACCTTCGACGAGAATTTCGACGTGACGTGTCGGTTAGCAGCGAGACCACGCCCCCATGTTGGCGTCAGGGCAGCAATGTCCACGATGACAAACAAAATCTAATCCATTTTCACCTTGTGCATCTCTGTGTCTAGGGTTGGTAGTGCATCCGCGTCTATGGAACGCCTCTTTCGGCTGTGACCTCGAGAGGCATCTCCTTCATCTTGGATCTCTGTCACTTGCAAGGAATCGAAAAGTCCGTCTTATGCCTCATAGTATGTGTTCTGTTTCTCTTCGGCCATTATTCTAGTGGCCACAGCACCACAAGCTGTGTATGGTAAACCAAAGTTGCACTCCCATCGAGTCTCATCCACAACAGGTTTGGGAACGATAACAATAACCCCTCTGTCGAGTGCTACTTCCATATTCTGATGAAGAGTGATACCTGAAAAACAATCAGTACGCTACAAATTTCAATAAACGAAATGTAGTATCCACATAACTTACCAAGTCGATAATCATACGCCTACATATGTAGCGTAAGAAATGAGAGAGAAAATACTGTCAAAATAACTTGATAAAAAATTGTTGAAAAAGAGGACGTACGAGATACACATGTAACTGGGAGAAGAGAGAGAAGGAAAAGAGGGAAGAGGAAGGAGAGAGACAGAAGATACACGGGGCAAGGCGGTCGCGCAATAGGTGGTCAGCTGATATCTTTTCTTTGTGCTCTTTTTTTTTCTTTTTTTTTTTTGCCTTTCTTTGTCTGCGGAGGCATTCTATTGTCAAAAAAATTTCAAGCTATTGAGAATCAAAGCGTTCCATGCGAGACTTGCAAACCCCTGGGAAAAGATATGACGTATCTCCCCAGTCAAGGAACAAAGACTAAAGATAACAATTAATCCTTGTTGAAATCCTGTTTAGCTTATTCAAGTCGAGAGCTCTAGGCAGCTACTTTAACGAGGTTACATCACAAGGATGTACAGGAGCAAGGCGCCAGCGTGAACGCCATGGGAGCGCGGAACGAAGTTTGTAAATGTATTTTATATAAACAGGTTCTCGTTAACATTCTAAATTTATTCAAATATGAAAAGAGAACTAATTCTAATCAAAAAGTATAATTATCATTCCGTTCAACATTGAACTGGCAGACTCTTCTCCCCTGATAAAGAAGCAATGATCTGGTACATTGCCATGGCAGTCTTCTTCCCGGGTCTGGTCGCTGTGCTGAGTTTCTCTTTTCCTTTTCGCGCCCAATCTCCCGGCCAATCCCACTTGCAAGAGACTATGGTGGACTGCGTCCGCCACTGCGGACCTGAAAGACGTTATCGTTTTCGCTACGGGTACGGGCCTGGAGTGAATGTCTACGGGTGGCCCTCCAAGGGTGGCATATACCTTTTGCATGACTGCCTGGGCGTGGAGCTCGAGTTCCTCGGATTCGACCGCTTTGACCTGCCTCTGGACCTGGTCGAGCCTCAACCGGAGGAAGATGAACATTGCGATCGCAGTGAGTCGGCTCTCTCTCTCTCTCTCTCTCTCTCACCTTTATTTCCCGCTTCCATGCCGAAGTCCGAATTCATAGCCGTATTCTGTCTAACATCCTTTAGTGCGTCGGCTAGGTGCGACATGGTGGAAAAGCTACGAGGACTTGGTCAAATACCAAGTGCTTGGTCCTAAATATACGGATGAGTCTCTGCAAGTGGGCTGGCCGGAAACTGGGGGGGTATGGGTTCTACGCACCACCCTCGACGAGGCCGGGGATAAGGGGGTTGGCCTGTTGAGCAACGCCTACACGATGCAGGAGCGGTGCATGATGCTTGAACGCCTGGGAGCGGTTTTTTATGCCAACCCAGCGGATTGTCCGTATCTGGACCTTCCTCCAGCTGCAACTCCGGTCGACATTGGGAAGTGATTAGTTTCTCTCCCCAGTAGTAGTAATAATGATAGAAGTACAAATGAGCCTCACTTCGGGGCTTGCTCTCGCTGTCCCTGACATTCGAGAAATGTGATCATATGACCAACCTCAATATAGTACTATTTATACTCACTTTACTGCGTTCCGCGTTTATCGCATTCATTTTCCAGTCTCTTTATTCAATTGAATATACAACAGAAATCTTAGTAAGCTATAGAGACGGATTAACTTAGTTAGGTAACGTGGATCCGTATTATGTCAGCATCTATCAGTACTACTATTGGCGGCTGTCCTGAGACGCCCCACTTTAATACATGTTCAGGCAACGGCGCTGAGAGGCCATGACCTTACAATAATAAATTCAATCAAAGCAGACAGCGTGCATCTGTGAACAACAAGCCAGTATGAATACTATCATGCCTGTCTACTGCAATTGAGAACACACTTCCCAGCTCAGACTATTTCGGGGACACCGCTGATACAAAAATTATCAAAGCGGGAGACAAAATATCAAAATGGCAGACGAGGCCAGTGCCTCGGATATCCCTCGGTGGAGGATCTCCAAGGCCTGTGAAGAATGCCGGCGCAGAAAGATTCGATGCGATGGTGGAGAGCCCTGTCAACACTGCAAACTGAGGGGCTCTGAATGCGAGTATCGCGGCTTCGTGCGCCAGCGCAAGCGCAAGCATGAAGTTGTATCGAAGGACTCTGTCGAGTACAACGAGGATGACGAGAAGAGCGTCAATGTCAATAAAAACACCAAAAACAGTGCATCGGATGCTGCTGGTCTACCATCACAGCTGCCTGCGCGCTCGGGCTCTGGTGCAGCAGCAGAAAACAGAAACAGCGTGATCAACTACAGTGTGGCGGCCACGCATGTCGCCTCTCCATCATGCGTGATCCAGCTCTACTATGGGCCGTCTTCCAATTTCTCCCTGATGCAGTTAATGTATCGTCAACTGGTTGAGGGATACGGCGAGACGTCCACGCGCGGAGAAGAAGTCGAAGAAGCCGGCCCCGGTCTGGATCTTTTCAGCCATAGACGACTGTTCTTTGGAGATCTTGCGGGGAACCAAGACATGTCGATAACGGATCGAGGTGATCTGTCCTCGTCTATTTTCTTTGTGCATCCGTCGACGGCGGCCAAGTATCTCGAGCGGTACCTGTCAACGATTTACCATCTGACGCCGTGGCAGCCCAAAGACGAGTATCGCCGGAGGCTGGAGAAACTGTATGACAGGCAGAATTTCATGTCGCTGGAGTCCCCCGAAGCCACCATTCTCCTCCTCATTCTCGCCTTGGGTGCGGCCATGACCGAGGAAATCGACCAGGGGAACTTTATATTCCAGAGAGCCAAGGCCAACGCCGCCAAATTTGATGAGTTGGTAAACCTACAGGCAATCCAGATCCCTCTACTGATGATAAGTTTCTCTTCAATTCTTCTTGCATATAAGCTAACATCTGATTTACGCACATTATCAATCCGAAAGAGCACGCCCAAATTCGGCATATTTATATGTCGGAACAGCAGTCCGGAAAGCGATAGCAGCTGGTTTGCATAAAAACACGCTTCTCCAGGCAGAGCGGACGACAGGAGACATCAATGAAAAGAGATCAACTTTCTGGAGCCTCTACTTTTACGAGACGTGGGTTTATTATTTGAATATTTGTGTAAGGTACATATGTTGATGTTTACAGATGGATTTGCTTCGGTCTGGGCCGGCCAATGTGCCTCCCAGCCCACGAAATCGCCATTCCAGACCCTAAAGAGCAACCCATGCTTCTTGCTCTGGTAGAGCTGTCGCGCATTATGACCAAGTCTGCGCACAACATATACGGCCAGCGCTATGAGTCTCTCTTGCCGCTATGGAAGAGTGCCAGAGACATACGAAAGGATCTTCATTCTTTTGCCCGCCGAGTTCACGGAGTGTTGAACTTCGGGCTCGAGGCGTCTCCCAGACCGGGCGAAGTTGGCGTTTGCCAAACTGTGCTCATGCTGTGTATGTTGAGATATGAGAGTTCTGGGATTTTTTTTGTGACAGTACTGACTTTACTAGTATACCACGCCGTGACTCTGCTCACGTTCCGTCCTTTTCTCATATTCCGGGCACGATGGCGGCGAGACGGGCCTGCGAAGAGCGAAGAGACGCAAGCAACACCATCATGGCTGGATGATGCGTGTGAATCGTGCTTGGAAGCGGCGCGATGTCTCATTCGATACTTGTCGGACAGTTATCAAGTGAACATTCTAGTTCGAGTATGTCGTATCTCCGGGTATTTCCCTTTTATCATCCAGTCTGACGAATACAGAATATGAAATACCACGGCTTCTTTCTCGAAAGCGCCTGCTTCACGCTCGCCTTTGATATGATGCACATGACCCCCAAGATGGCAGAAAAACACCTGCCTTGGGTGCGCTTGGGGTATCGATGCCTGGCCAGCATGCTGCCGAAGAACCAGTTCCATGAACAAACCTCGGTGACGATGAATGCCATTCAGCAAATGCTCACGGCCGTGTTTCCAAATTCTGCCGCGGCAGGAGGCGCGGATTTCATGTCCATGGGCCAGACTGGGGCTGCTGGTCCTGCGAGTGACGAGTATCATAGTACCAGCAGTCGCAGCAATGACTTTCCTAACACAGCATCCTCATCGCCTCATCAGCATCAACAACCCACAAGACCACGCCATCAACAGCAACAGCAATCACAACAATCATTCAACAAATACAGCCCTAATACCGACCTAGCTAACCCTTCAACTTTTTTCAACTTCCTCGGCGAAAACCTCATGATGCCGGCCCCGGTACCCGGTGACGGAAGCACCGAGAGCAACACGCAGGACGACCAGCTCACCGATTTCCCGCCGCTGGATATGAATTGGGGGGACATTGATTTTTCGTCGATGGATTTGGATGCGTTTTTGTCGATTGATCCGTCGACGAGTGGTGTGAATACGGCTGCGGGGCCATGGGGTGGTAATGGTAATGTTAATCCTAATGCTAATGTGAATGATCTGGGACTGGGGTTGGGACAGGGGATTGGGGGTCGGAGGTGATGTTTATAATTTTGGACTTCATGCACTTTTTTTAATGTTTGGGAGGTCGTTTTATAATTAATAGATATACCAAAAGTCGGCTACGCTTGTACGCAAGATCAATATATTCTAACACAAGCCCCATTCCATGTTTTCCAAACAATTGAAAGGGGGGAATACACTAAATACAATGGATTCAATGGATCCAAACCTAGATAGCTGAGAATCCTACCTTGGCGTCGATAAAGCGATATCTCTCCTTCTCCTTACGATCCTTGACGACAACGGCGACGTTGAGGAGCAGTATCACATCGATTGCTAGGTTTTATCAGTTTAAATCCCCAGCTCAAGAACCCACGTACACTACGAGAGAAAATACGTACCGACAATACCAAACGCCGCGGTGAAGATAAGATCCAAAAGCCGATTAGAAAAGTTTGAAAATGGGCCGACGCAGCCCTGTTTCTCTTCTGCGATTAGGGCAGTAGGACAGGTGGCATCCGTGACAAAGGGAGGTGAAGTGCTGTTGAAATAGCCACAGCAGTCAAACTAAAAGCAAATTCAGACTCAAACTTTTTTCTTTTTCTTTTAAAAATGGGACGAACCTTTTGCTGGAGGAAACTCTGCACAGTCTCGGTTTGTCGGCCCCAGACAGTGCTCAGCTCAGCCCGTGTCTTGAGCGTTTCGATCCAGATGATCAGTCCAAGGACAAGCGTGAATATACTGCATGCAACAATCATCCACCCTTGCACCTTGAGCCAGAACCGGCTGTCGCGAAAAACCAGACTTGGAATGGCGAGCGTAAAGGTGGCAAAGACGAGAATGGCGTTTACGAGACCGGCTATATCCAATTTTGTCTCAGTTGATTACATTCTTGTGCGTGCAGAGTATGTACGAACCCTTGAAAGGCACCATTCCCAGCAGTATAGTGTCCGGGGCGTTGGCTAGGGTTTGCGTAGAATGCACTTGGCGATCAAATAACAACGATGCCAGCAGCAGAATGATACCGCCGCCGAGGAAGAGGAGCTCTGCGCCGGCATAGCTAAGGAGGATTTTGTCCACTTTCATGTTGTTCGCTTTTGTGGTTAGAATTTTCGGTGGGGTATGGAAATAGAAGAGTGGACTTTTGGTCCAGCTTAGGGACGGATATCAGTGATATGTATGTCGCCGGCGACATCTGGAGGCCAGGGGAAAAAAGGCTAGGGGAAAGTTGGCGATCTTATAATGGTGCAGTTCATTATCAGTTGAAGCTGCAGGGTTGTCATTGTGATACACGGAGCGGCTTGATGGTGAGTATCTAGGGGGTATAGGTAAAGCAGGAGGTGCAACATGAAGCGTTTCAGCCGGCTGTCTAGCACCATCTATCTGCTAGTGACATGGAACTAAACTCATAGCTATATTATTAATTTGTTAGAGTGCCTATTTACTTTAAATTAATGTGGTCATTTTCATGATTTTATACAATCTTTGAAAGGTAATATTTGACAGGGTGATGTTTACTTGTAAGTATGGCAGGAGCAATCGGAGTAAGAGATTAATGATAAAATGCACATGAAGCATACGATGCATAGTGATTTAAAATGCTCACTGCTTGGCATCCAGGCCATGCTATGTCTGATTGTGTCAGGATTAAGGCCAAGTGCATCAAATGTTCCATATATTGTTACAGTTTAATGCATCAATTGAGGGGAAGAACAATACATCTATATATGTACCAAGAGGTAAACTTATACTTGGAAATAGAAAACTTCGGGCAAACAAAATATATTGTTCAAGACCATCTGAAAAACAATATCAACAATGAACCCTTCTTACTGCTCAATGAATCTTCAGCATAATAATATGTCGTATTATAGGCTGACCACGAGGCGTATCTGCCGGGGACCGCATGCCGTTTGCGGCCTAGCGGTATTGTGCGTGCACTCAGCCAGGTCTCGGCCCGACTGTACCTCCGTCAGGCCATCCATCCAGACTCCAACCGCCATAATTGCTTATTCTCTGCTCACAAGTATCACTACGTATCAACCCGCATGTTCCCCGTACTATTGTTGTTATAGGAAAACTGCCCAGGTGGTCAGCTCTCACCCTGAGCGTTGATCGCAGGGTGTCTTTGCAACGTTGGGACCAAAAATAGGCTATCGCTAGCGTGACATGCAAGTTGCCACCAGCCCTAATATTGCTATGTTTTCAATATTGAACTAGCTCCATCCATCTGCGACGTGAGCTGGAGCCCGATCGGCGACATGACCATCGGCCACAGCTATCTCTCTGTCAGAGAGAGAGATCTGCAGAAAAAACTGGGGTCCAAAGTCGAAAATGACTGCTGAATAATACGTACATAGAATAATACGGACACGCACTTGTACCGGCCGGAGCTAGCGCGACGGGCGGTCCGCTGATTCCGGCCGAACCTGGTCTGGCCCTCACGAGGTGCATTTTTGCGTGTTTCTCACAGACTCAAAAGACAAAAAGGTTCGTTCTAATAAAAAAAAGGCTATCCGTATATCCCGTACATTCCATACATTCCATAGAGTTTAACTGTGAGACACGAGTACAGAGCACGAACTGCGGCGTAACAAACTGCTCATCCGCTGCTGACCACGGACTAGTGGCAAAGCTTATAGGTTACACGCTAGCTCCGATCCAGACTAGTGAGATGTCCGTACCGTTTTCTTTGTGGTTCTGCCAGGGAAGCATGTCCAAGGTGATACAGGATTGCAGCGATCGATAGACCAATATTGCGATCTTTCATTACTACGAGATACAAGACAGAGCAAATGGGAGTCATCAACTTAGTATACTATATCGTCACCCTATTATCAGACTCTGTAGTATGTACACTACAGACGCTATACGCAGGCGCTATTAGCAGACCCTATTAATAGTTGAATATGCGATACAGTATTACCGGCTCAGCCTCGGCCATGGGAACACAGCCCAATCAGACCGCAAAGCAGCGATACAGCGCACGCGATGACTCGCCCGTGCTGGTGGGGCGGTACGGCCACGGTACGGGCGGGCGTGCTTGAGAGCTTACCGCCTGCCGGAAGCGGCACGAGCAGGCACGCCCTTTCCGGTCTCGCCTCGCCGGGCCCAGCGGATCGCGGCCCTTCTGGGACGAGAGAATGACGCTAGCCGGGCACGTACCGCCAATGAGACGTGGGACGATGGAGCCCGCGTGGGCATCGTCCGGCTCTGATTGGGCACTACCGGCCTCTGGGCGTTACCTTTTGCGACACGGCGCTCGCCCATTGGCGGCACACGGGGGGCCAGTGCCCCACCTTCCCCAGCCGCGCGCCGTTGCCCTCGCTTGAGCGGTGCTTGGTGGCAGCCCTGCCTAATTACATACTCTCGTTCCCCCCCCCAAGATCCCCCTTCCCTTCTTCGACACTTTACCCAAAAAACTCCCTCTCCAAAACGCGTTACTCGATTTGGCCGTTTCGTCCATCTCCCCCAAGCATCATTCCTCTTTGGGGCACCTCGTCTGCAATTCTTCAAAGAGCTCTCATCACAACTCGTCCTTGCTGATTTTTTCCCTTTCGCCTTACCAAACTCACCATGGCCGATTTGTCTGCCGTAGTTCCCGACGAGCACGCCTCGCCCTCGCAGGACGACCTGCAGCAGCCTGGCAACGGTTCCGTCGACCGCAAGCGCGGTCGCATGAGCGCTGCTGGCGACGACGACGATGACGATGACGACAAGACTGGCCGTGAGCGTCGCAAGATTGAGATCAAGTTCATCCAGGATAAGTCGCGTCGCCACATCACCTTCTCCAAGCGCAAGGCTGGTATCATGAAGAAGGTGCGTTCTCAAGTCGCGTCCCGCCGCGCTCCCACGTCTTTTTGCGCCAGCCGCAACAAAAAACCACAACAAACGCACCAGCTGCCTGTTTCTCGCGTCATATTTGTGCTGACCAGTGCTTTCTTGCATTCGTTTTTTTAGGCCTATGAGTTGTCTGTCTTGACCGGCACCCAGGTCTTGCTTCTTGTCGTGTCCGAAACCGGTCTCGTCTACACCTTCACCACGCCGAAGCTGCAGCCCTTAGTCACCAAGCCAGAGGGCAAGAATCTGATCCAGGTACGCAATTTTCGAAATTTACACCTTCTTCTCGTTTCACTCTCGCTGACATCGCGTAGGCGTGCCTCAATGCACCCGAACCGTCTTCGGAAAACGGCGTCGACGCCACTGATGTTCCCGCAGAGTCGCCCGAAGACGTCCCTCACAGCAACGTGAATGCTCCTCAGGCCAATATCCCTCGCCCCGGTGGTATCCAGCCGGGCTACATGACACATGAACAGCAGCAACAGATGGCTTACTACCAAAATCTCCAACAACAACAGCAGCAAGCCCAGGCCGGCGGCCAATATCCTGGTATGCCTGTCGGAGGCAGGATGCCACCGCAGCACCAGCCTGCTGCTTAAACGAATCACCTGCACTAATCTGAATGGTTGATGGTCCAAAAAATATAAAATGTGCAAGCAAACGAATAGAGACAATACGCGGTTGTTTTTCCTTGTTATTGTTCTCTTTGCCATCTTCCATTTACGTTGTCCGCCTCTGCTCCTTTGATACCCTTGCGACGCCGTGCAGTTGACTTACATCGTACAGCTGTGTATTATCTGGTTACTCGACTCCCCCCTCAATTCTTTTATGCTAGGCTTTGTTACTTTAGTCGCGCTTTCATTTCCGATTCGAGCCTTGGACGAGGGTTTGTTGACCCTGGTATCCAAGGCATGTCGTTTCTTTGTACACATTCATCATCACTATCGTTAGAGAACAGGGTGGGCGTACGCGTTATCGCCTGGTTGAAAAGTGACAGAAGATCAAACGACGTTGATATCTTCTCGACAAAAATTGGTGAAAATCTTTTTTGTTTAGAAACGAAGCAAACAGTCGAATCATCCTAATGGTTGGCTGCTCTTGATTCTGTTCTAGACATCGGCGGAGATGCGGTGTTTCTGGAGTGTGGTCCTAATGTCTTGTGTCATATTTTGCGTTCGGAACGACTGCGATATCTTTTTTTGTATGTTTTTGTTGCGCACTACATTTGCCTTTGCTCTCACAATACAAGGGGTGCGAGCTTGATTTTGTGCCTACGGTCTTGCTTGCTTTCTCGACTGCTGTATTTCTCTCTCTCTCTTTCCAAGTACGGGGTTATCTTGCATTTTGCCTGATATTTCAACTATAGTTTTTTTTTATTTCTTCCCTGCTCGTTCCTATTTCATGTTCCAATATGTGTATCATCATTGAACTTCTCATCCTTGCACTCAGCAACCAGGTTTTCGGATCGCTTATAATAGGGAATCTAGAGAAGAAGCCCCAAAAAAAGAAAGAAACGGGTTGCATGAACCAGGCAAGCTAAGTATGAAAAAAAAAGAACAAAAAAAAATTGAAATCTTATTTTAACTACTATTAAAATTATTGATACTAAATTGAGATTAATTTTGAAAATCACCTATCCATTTCCGGTAACGATTACTATAGAGGGAAAGTAGTCTTGCCTTGTTTGAGAAACGATTAAAGTTGGAACTTGACGTTTTCGGACAGGACTTATTCAGAGACAAAATTATTGTAACAATTTTTGGGTAAGAATTCAAAACAAGAGCTAATTTTGCAAGTATATTTCCCTCATGCAAGAAATCATTTCTTATTTCCCTATAGCTAAAAGATGACAAGGAAAAGCAGGAGAAAAAAAAAATAGTATTTTAGACAGGTGGAGGAGGTTGATCTTCATTATTATTATTAGTATGGTCAGATCTTGATGTCCAGCGTTGTAGCATTTTCAATGATTTCCGCCACATGCTTGGTTGTTCTTGTTGTTGTTCAGTGTCCAAGGTACCGTAATTTCGTGAACTTCCTGGGTCGTCGCTGTCGGTGTGAAGAGGGCGTTTCGGTGATTTGCTCCAAACACCACCGGTTGCAAATAAAGGAGCTGAGACACGTCTGACGGAGTGGTGCTGTAGTCGACGTGTCTGCGGAGACAAGGCGGCGCTGTCCCGAGACTTGTGGATGGAAAATGCATTGCCAACATCTGACCGGCGGCCGCGGCCACGAGATAATAGTGACATTGTCCGCCGGCGTGTGTACGGGAAACCAGGCGGACGATTCGTAGAAACTGC
Organism: Talaromyces sp. R2412; assembly: GCA_023626135.1. Taxonomy (NCBI): domain Eukaryota; kingdom Fungi; phylum Ascomycota; class Eurotiomycetes; order Eurotiales; family Trichocomaceae; genus Talaromyces; species Talaromyces sp. R2412. The sequence continues at coordinate 267,479 of JAMAGK010000001.1, forward strand.
TTCGTTTTCCGAGTCGTCGAGATCAGCCCAGATCTGAGCAGATTCATTGTTGAAAGTCTGAGTGCCAAACGTCTGGGAGCGGTTGCGATAGGGTGAGCTTGTCAGAGGCAAGCTTGGGGTTCGTTTATGAAGCAGATCCTGCCTCGAAGTTGGTAAAAGGGGCTGCCGTTCATCGGCTTGTGGCTCTTCTTCGTCAACACCTGACGACTCGCCAAACTCCTCCACAAGCCCCATTCCAGATCCCAACGGTGTTTGCGAGGTGTTTGGTAGAGTAACGCCCGCATGGCTGTCGATATCTTCGAGCCTCCACGAGAGGCACAAGACACCCGCAAGAAGAATAATTGTTCCAAGAGCGATGAGCCCAGCATGTAATCCAGCAAGCTGGGACGCCTGTCGAAAGTAAATCAATCCATCCAAAATCGCAATGATGTTGTATACGCAAAAAACAAAAGGGTAAAGAACGCTAGTGCTGCAAAGCTTCAAGCCTCGGTGCATATAATACAGTTGTGTCAAAGCCAGGCAGATCATCCCAATCAGAATAAGCCAGGATTGCCACCGATTGAACTGGTTGACATGGTCGATAATTGTTCGTACGAGAAGCTCAACCGCTGACTTGGCCAGCAACAGCGTATGAGCCGATAGAACCCCACTGGCAAAGGCGAAAGCCAAGCCACGGTAAAACTTGGCGCGAGAGGGGTGTATCAACGCCCCGCGTAGTCTGAGGAAGCGAGACTTGTGATGGTTCGGAGACGAAAGCGTTTTGATGACGCGCGATCCAGCGAGCACGAGAGCCACGACCAATCCAGTGACAACCATCCATGCAATAAAGGCGCGTCGATTGAGTAGCTCCAGGAGCTGGTCGAGGCTATGCGCAGGTTCCCCAATAGCACCAAATGTAGCTATGAGCACAGCTCCGATGCACACAAGTACCGTGCCGATGAGCGAGTTCTTCGTAAATGGTTCTCCGAGAATGAGTGTTGCGGAGATCGTATTAAACACCAGTCCTGACTACACGCCATGCCTTCAGTTACAGCGACACAATAAAGACCTTGGATGCAAAACCTACCGATTGAAGAGTCGACAAAACTGGCAGCGGCAGTGTTGTGATCTGTATAGTACTCCCAACGATATTCGCCACAACAAACATAAACATGCCCAACTACACACACGTATAAAACACATCAGCGAATCGCCTCTAGAATCCAGAACCGAGCACCGAGGGAACGAGCCGTACCTGCCATCTTCGCCGCTTATAAGGAGGCCTTCGTAGCTCGTACGGCGCTTTCTCGTCTTCGAGTAAATGGGATTTTCGCTGCAGGGTGAGCCCGATCGCTTGGAGACTGGTAGAAATCAACCCGACAAGGACGCCGACCTGGCGCACAAATGTCAGACACACGAACTTTCCCTCTTGAATAGAAGCAAAGCAAAACTCACAGCGATACTCCCCTCAGGCGACAGGTCACCGAGCTGGCCCATCTGCAAAGCCGAGGTGCATCGAAGACGCTGAATCGCATGCACTTAGCGGAGGGGGCTGTAGCCTGGCCAGATGCTGGACATATCGCCGCCGCGGATCACAGGAAACAGACACGATAAAGCATAAAAAGTAATGAAACAAGATAATGGCGACTGGTCCGGGATGAGTTTGGGGGAGCAGTAGAAGAGAAAGTGGCGGAGGGAAGATCTGATTGTATCGCGTTCGTCCTGGTAATTAGGTAAAGCAGGTAACAGCGCAGCCCGTGCTCCCGTCGTCAGGCGGACCCGCTCCGCTCCCTCACGCAGGCAACCTAAGCTAACCTAACCTCAGATCGTCATTCTCACCGGCTCATTCACCCCTCTCCGCAAGTCACACCGTCAGTTGGCCTGGAGCTCGTGGTTCTCATACCTCCAGCAGCAACAGTAACCCACGGAACTGATCACCTGAAGCTAGCACTGCATCGGGAGGCACGCCGGGCAGCAAAAGCGTGTACACTACTCCCTCCAACCACTCCCCATCCCACCTGTCGCAACGATCCCACACGAGACAGTACCACCAGCCGCCAACATGTCGCAGCGCCATGCCCTCTCGGACGACCAGGTATGCACTACCCAAGACGCCGGGATGAGGAAACCCACAACTAATGCTTGGTCGGTGGAGGACAGGTCGCGGGTGAGCTCCGCAAGATGACCGCGTTTATCAAACAGGAGGCTCTCGAGAAGTCCAAGGAGATCCACATCAAGGCCGACGAGGAATTCGCCATTGAAAAGTCGAAGCTCGTCCGCCAAGAGACGGCTGCCATCGATGCCCTGTACGAGAAGAAGTTCAAGCAGGCTGCCATGTCCCAGCAGATCACTCGGTCCACGCTTGCCAACCGCACTCGTCTTCGTGTTCTGTCCTCCCGCCAGGAGCTCCTGGACGAGCTCTTCCAGCGTGCCCGTGACCAGGTCAGCACAACGTCCAAGGATGGAAAGAAATACCAAGTTGTTCTAGCTGGACTAGTCCTCGAGGGTCTCTACTATCTGAATGAAGACAAGGCCGTTATTCGGGGCCGCAAGAAGGATACCGATGTTATCAAGAAAGCAATCAGCGATGCGCAGAAGGAATTTAAATCCAAGGTCGGCCGAGACGTGACGATAAGCATTGATGAGAAGGAGTACCTTCCAGACGGATCGTGAGTGCCTCTGACATAACTGTCCTACGCCTTGTGTTTATGGATATAGCTAATGTTCCTTTAGAGCTGGTGGTGTCTCTATTATCGGAGGCGGTGGTAAGATTGAAATCAACAATACCTTTGAAGAGCGTCTGCGGTTGTTGGAGATTGATGCTCTGCCGGCTGTTCGCGAGACTCTGTTTGGCAAGAACGTGAACCGCAAGTTCTATGACTAGTCTTTGCATCGACCGGCTATTTATGTGTATTCTTCCTGACCCGGTTGTGTTCTATCTATGTCCATATATACGAGCTGCATTGTCATTGTCTTGGGCGGTACATCCAGTCCCGCATTTTTTCAGCCATTCAGCCATCCATCCATGCTGGTTTGCTGGTGTTGATTATTAGGCCATTAATTTATAAAGATGTCCATTACTTTTCGTTCGGTTGTTGAAATGTCCTCATGAAGCGAATTTATTCCATCTTGATGGAACAATTAAGCAATATTATAAAAAAGGTATTTAATGTACAGTCGTCGCGGTCATATAATCATAACAGTTCCAAGGGTCTAAGATTCGAATTTTGGCTTGGAAAACTTTTTCGCCATGGATTGTGGTAGTGTTTGCTGGAGATCGTCTATGCCGAAAAGTGACCGCACTCGGGGCTTAGACCGGACAGAAAACACGATCCGATAGTGTAGTGCCTCGAGGCTCTGCTTGGCTTCTGTTCGCTTCAGATGAGACGCGCCTGAATCTTCAATAGCACTGAATATCCGCTTCACCCGGTCGGCCAGAGCGTCGACGTCGGTATTGAATTGACTTTCAGCTTCCTTGCTGGGGAATTCAGGCGAGGGTCGGTAGATGTCGATGACGATATTTAATAGTGACGTGGTTGCTTTCAGCTCTGAGTAGTCGTAATTGTTGCTTGACTTGGCCTTATGCAGCTTCGAGCCAAAACGTGCGCTTCGTAAATGCTGGGTGATTCGTTTGATATTGAGTACGTCTGCAGCAGGCTCCAACAGTATCGACTCGTCATTTAGCAAAAAGGAGACAGCTAGCCGGGCTCGTAACAAAGCAATGTCTGAGTTCGTTGGAAGAATGTGTTTGAGTAGCTGACTTTGAAGAGTAACGTCCTTGATCGTCTGGAAAGCGAACTTGGTGATTGGTTGCACCTGGGTGACATTAGTCGAGAAAATGGCTTGAAGTATTTTGAGAGTTCTAACTAATTCACTAAATCTCTCCTGTGAAAATCCCTGCAGTACGGAATCAATTGTAGTTTCCAAAGCCGAACAGATTGTGGAATGCTTGGTCACGTATATGTCAAGGGCGAGGCGGAATAAGATTTTTAATGTGTGCTGCCTGGTGTCCTCATGTAAACTAAGCAGAGGAGAAACTGGTCAGAGAGCTCTTTGGTGGTTGGTGATGAAAGTAAAGACATACCAATTCGAAATGTCTCGTAACAAATCGAGAACCGACAGGAGGTACTTCCACTCGGAAGGGGATTTTTCTGTATCAGATTAGACAACAAATCCCAACAAGGCTTTCGGCTGTATTCGCACCTGGATCGTATGAGCTATGTGGTGTTATCTCTGCGGATGTGTCCAATGCTGTCTGCGTGCCCCCAAGTGACCCAAAAACCAGCTCAATATCGCAAGGCTGGAGAAGCGACTCAATACGCTGGTCCCCCGTATGCTAATAGATAGAGTCAATTTCGTCCTGTTTGAGTATCTCTCAATTGAACAGTTGCACTGTACCTTTAATGCTCTACAATAAGCATATCGCAAATCGTCCCGAGGTTCCAACGGCACTGTGTCAACTTAGCGAGTCACTGATGAAAATAGGATAATGTACGCACCTGATTTAAAAATCCAAAGAATCACCTCATCGGGGAGTAAGTCTCTCGTTAGGGCAAAATCCAGAATGCCTGAATGAAACGCTCTCTCACGGGAGGACGGGTCTAGGAAAATAATCTGTATCAGCCTCAAAGGAACTACAAAGTAAGCATGGTTTAGAACCAAAATTACCTCTGAGAAAAGATTCTCGAGAAGACGGAAGTATCGAGTCCCTCGGAAACTCAGGATTTTGCATATCAGAGCCATTTCCAAAAAAAGACCAGGACTTTTCCACTTCAAAAGCTTCTGTACGTCGTACTGCATCCAATAGTCTCTGGAGGTCGGATTCTTCTTTTTCTGCAGCAAATGCAGACGAAAGGACATCCTCACGAATACCCGAGCCGCCATCAGGACTTTTAGGCGAGCCTGGATTTGTGTTTTCCTCGCTTTGAAGCTGTGCCTTGGCTTTGGCGACACCGGCCTCGGCCTCACTGTCATCCACGGAGCGGGTCACCAAGGATTCCATGCTGAATTTGTATCTCTTTGGTTTCCGATTCCCGGCTGGCCTGCTCTGTGAATATCGATATTTAGATGCCCGCGACCATGGCTGAGAAGTTAAATCGGGAGCAGGCGACTCGGAGCCTTTTGCTTGCTTAGACGATGAATTCAGAAACCTATTTAACAGGTCCTCAGACGTCTCCAGAGAGCCGATTGACTCGCTGCTTTCAGCATCGGAGTCGACGACGACTTCCATTCCATTTTTGATGATCCGCTGTGACGAATTGACGGAAGAACTGGGATGTAAGGCGGTATCGCTGGTGTGGTTACTCGAGCTAGTAACAGAATCGCGCGCGGCTTCACGAGGACGTCCCTCGTCGGGCAGTTGTTGGGAAGAAAACAGTTGCGATGGAAGGTCTGAAGGCGGATCGCTCAAGGGAGACGACGGTTGGCTGGCTGCGGGGAAGGAGGAGAAGCTCTCTTTCTCATTCTCTGACTGTTTTTCGCTGTCTCTGTCTTTCAATGATTCCTTGGAACTTGCCACAAAAGCCGGCCGTTTGAAAAAGTCCTTGATGGTACGTGGCTGGGGCATCTCGTGCAGGCTGGAATGAGCACCTGCTCTTGCAGAAGTTGCATCAACATCGCATCGCGGAGCAGCCACGCGCGACACGGTGCGCGAGGTCACGTGATCAATTAAGCAGTGCTGCATCAATAATAATTGAATATACGTAGTTGTGCCACGCCAGTCTAGTACGATTACGGCTAGACGTCTTGTACCTGTACACTAGTACTATGGAGGACTAGCTTGGATCGCATCGCCTCTACCACTGAACAATATCAATAGACATTAAGCAAGTTTGTTGAAAAGGGCGGCATTATTTGATGAAGATGTTCATTGAAATCAGATACATGAAATTCCTATCACGTCAGCAACTAATACATGTATCGCTTGCGCTGTGTCAGTGATGAAAGATGCCTCGGTATATCCGTGTTCTAGGAAAACCAATATGGTGGGAAATTGCCCACCATGTTATGCAATGACATCTAGCAAATGATCAAGACTTTAGAGATGCCCCTGTGTATGCGTGCTGAAGCTAGTGCACTTGATTGTTATGGTTGCGTTAAATTATTCCGTTTAGTCAGCGGACTTTCGTCCACCTCCGCGGAAGCACTGTGCTGTGCCCTAAATGTCAACTGGTATCCTCTACCCTGCACAGTGCACACAAGGTAACAAACTGACTTTGAAGCCTAGCTTCATGGAGCCAAGCAGAACTGATTTTTTGAAGCTGCTATGAAATTTTATACTCGCGCAAGAAAGGTGCAGTGATAAGCCAGCGTCTGCGCATCGTTCAAATACACATTACTAAGCTACCATGGAGACAGGCGTGCGATCTATGCTACACTCGCAAGATGAAGTGCGACAGGCGAGAGCCTCGCTGCTCGAACTGCGTAGCCTATGCGACAGAATGCACGCATATGGCGCTCAGCCGTAAGTCGAAGCCCAAGGCGCAACGTAATGGTGGCACCAAAGTAGCGGAGGAAGTGCAGAGCCTACAGGCAGAGGTACAGCGCCTAGAGACTCAACTTGTACGTATCCTTGAGCTGTCAGACAACGCGGATGCTTAAGCACACATCAATAGGCCCAAAAAACAGCAGTGGTAGCCCAGGAGGAAGATCGACGAGCAGAGAACAACGACCATGCAATCGGCTCCATGACACTTCCTCCACTAAAACAAGCCATGGCCATGGTCGGCATCTTTCTTAACACGTTTAACTCAGTCTTGCCGCTTTTCCATGCTGACACGCTTTTGCGTCTTGTCGGTGAATGCTATGCCCTTCAACCCCAACAGCGCGATCCGGTAGTATGGGCCGCCATCAATGTCGTCTTCGCCTTGGCCAGCCAACAGATGCCAGAGAGTGTTAGCGATGGTAGCTTTGGGCATCATGTTGATAACGCAACTGACTATCTCAGCAAAGCACAATCTATCATACCAACTGTGATACTAGGCAAGACTCGCCTCCTTACCGTCCAGACACTGGTGGGCATGGTGGTGGTGCTCCAGACTGCACACAACCTGACCCCATCTTTGATATTGATATCGGCAACCATGCGTCTCGCACATAAGTTGGGCCTACACAACCATACTGCATCAGCGCATCTGGATCCGGTGCAAAGGAGACAGCATGCTCGCGTCTTTTGGCTGGCATACATTCTCGACAAAGATCTGAGCCTGCGTGCGCAACAACCGTCAATCCAGCTCGACGACGACATTGATGTGGCATTGCCTTCATCCTTACCAATGACGAATGACGACAACGACAACACTGCTGGTATTGTCATAGCAGCTGACGGAAATACCAAGATGAATTATTTCCTGACCCGCATTAAACTGGCCCATATTGAGGGCCGCATATATGACTGCCTCTACTCAACACGTGCCTTGAATCGAAGCCTCGAAGAAAGACGCATAGCAAGGGAGAGTATTCTTGGCGCACTCGATGAATGGCGAGCTTCCATCCCACCCGAATTCGGTGCTGCTGTTGTCACCTCGAGTATAAGGAATAACCTCGCGAATGTAGGTTTTTTCTGTGTACTACACTCGAGTAGTCTTCAATGTATGACGCTTATCAATCGGGCTCACGCTTGGTATGGACAGTGGGTGAGCGGTCTTCGCGACCATAGCAGGGGAATTCAAGCACTACAGCTACCACCAGGCTGGGAAGCACTGGTACATCAAGTCCGAGATTTCATGCTACTTTTTGGAGAAGTTTGGTCGAGAGGTGCCTGGTTTCGCTGGTAAGTATTTTCATATCACACAATGGACGCACCAACGTTGATAATGATCAGGATGACCTCATGTCCTTACACATCCTCTATGGTGCTGTTGACGGCCAACAATCTGTATAATATGCGCCATGCTGAGATTCAGCTAGATATTGAGCTGGTTGACGCCGCCCTCCTATGGCTCAATGAGGTTATGAAGGAGGTGCAGTCAGAAGAAATCCAAGTGCTCCGGGATACTTGCATTGAGGCCGCGCGAACAGTGAAGCAGAAGCGTGCTGAAGATATCGCAATCTCCCACGGTAGCGGTTGGTGGGTTAATTATTTAGACGATTTGGAGTCACTTTAGACATACACTAGAGATGTGGAAGAAATAATGAATATAATAAATTTTTTTCATAAGCGCAAAACAGCTGGACGAGCTAGCAGATAGGAGCGCCTTGAATCTCTTGTAAGCAAAAACACTGACATGCGTAAAAGAAATATAATATCTTCCTAGCTTAACTCAAAAATCGTCCGCATAAGTTAGAGAACTAGCCACAAAAATACTTCCTTCGTCGAGACGATTTCATAAGGTTTTGATCTATTTCAACTACTTAGGCGCTTACATTGGTCACCGAGGCAGTGGCGGTATCAATTAATAATCAAAGTAGCCAATTTCCATATTCTCATTCACACCGACCGGCCAAAATAGGCTCTCACACCTTGCATTCCATGACATCGAAGACGACATCGAAGCTGCTTTCGTATTCATTCTCAACCACAAGGTGTAACAATATACCCAACCTCTCCAGCAATCCTGAATTCTTCAAATCATGGCCTGCAAACTGTGGTCTGAATCCGGCGTCCTCGATTAATCTCCGAGCTACGTTGATGGAAGATTCGTTTCCCCCAATGAATATTATGGGTGGGATTCGGCCAGATGTCCATTTTTTACCATCAAGCAGCGTAGCAGGCATAGTATTGAATGCCTTGAAAATTGTTGCCCCCGGAAACGCTTTCTGAACCTCCTCTGTAGTGGACGTTCTTTTCATGTACTCGCGGTCATGGTAATGGTTGAATTCCGCATCCACATTAAGCGGATTCATCGTATCAATCACAATTTTGCCCGAAAGCGTAACACCATCCTCCTGGAGCTCGTTTAGAACATGAGCTAGTCGTGGGAAATATGCAGACATAATGACAACTTCGCCGAATTTCGCAGCTTCTGCAATCGAACCGAATTTAAACCGGGCTAGGTCATCGCTATCTTCCATGCCGTGTTCCAAGCTGACTTCCCGAACGCGTTCTTGGAGCCGTTCTGGATGTGTATCTTTGCAGACCATGACATCGTGGCCACGGCGAATCCAGGCCATAGCGAGTCTCAAGCCAACATTGCCTGCGTTCACGATGCCAATTTTCATTTTCAAATATATCTCGAGAATTCGAGTCAGAAAATGACCTGTAAAGAACTTAGCCCTTTCTCAGGCTAATTCAAACTAGAAGGATTATGAGAGACCGGATATCAATTGATAGTTATATTGATGCTCTAGTTAGGAAGGCTGACATAGGCCAGACAGAAAATAGCAGGTTCCGCGGAAGTCATTTCAAATGCGATTTATAATCTACATAAATAGATGAGGGTTGATAATGTAAATATTTAGATAGATATTTGACAAATTATTACAGACGGCTACTCAGGTGCCCATATAAGATAGCCTCCGCGGAAGCAGCACTTGAGCACCGAAACATCCGCTGATAAAGCTGCAATTGTTATGGCTCAATTATACCCCGAATGCCAAAGTTCCTTGATTACATTTCTTGAAAATTTTTAGCCTCTATATCTGTTTGGTCAGTTAATGTTATAAATGACCCACAACCTTGAAGCTCATGCCAGCTCGTAAATTATTTCCTCCGGAGGTCCGATTTCTAAGCTGATTTCAAATATACACGCTCAGAAGTACGTCGTTCATGTGATACAGGCATCTTCACATGTGTACTTGGTGGTAATTGAATATAAATAGTTCAACGATCCTCAATCGAACAAAAAAACATCAAAACATTGAAAACATATCTCAATCCAGGATTAAATATATTCGTTGCAATAGTCGAAATTAACACCTCCCAGCCAAATGACGTCGATCGGAAAAGAGCTATACACTATTCAGCCTGGTGCCCGCATTCTGGTTACCGGTGCCAATGGCTTTATTGGTTCGCACGTCGTCCAGCAACTTTTATCCCTTGGGTATCTTGTACGCGGAACTGTGCGTGCTGAGAAGCCATGGCTCGACGAACTTTTCAACTCCAAATATGGTCCCAACAAATTCGAGTCGGTTGTTGTTCCGAACCTAGGTGACCGTGAGGCTCTCAGTGGCGCAATGAAGGATGTCAGCGGTGTCATCCACGTGGTATATATAAATCATTCGTCGTTTTAAATGTCTTATACTCAGCCATTGAGCGCATGAGCAATTTTACAGAATAGATTACTAACGAAACAACCCTAGGCTTCAGACGTATCCTTTAACCCTAATGCCGAAGACGTTATTCCGCATGTTGTTCTGGCCACCGAGGCTATTCTTGAAGCTGCCGCTCAACAACCGGAAGACTCTATCAAAAGAGTCGTCCTGACTTCGTCAGCTTCCGCGGCGTCAAACCCGCATCCTGGTGTCGAGGGAATTGTGATCACCGAGGGTAAGTGTTGTGCAGAGAGTTTAAGATGTCTATGCACTTCATATTAATACTTCTGCAAAGATACCTGGAATGATGCGGCAGTGAAAGCTGCTTGGGAAGAAAGCACACCGGCAGAGTCAAAGCCATTCGCTGTCTACGCTGCGTCCAAAACAGAGGGTGAGCGAGCCGCGTGGAAATGGGTTGAAAATAGAAAACCGCATTTCGTGTTCAACACGGTCCTGCCCTATTACACTGTGAGTAGATCAAAGTGACCGGCATCCACGCTCCAGGAGATTAGATTTTGGACCGAGACTTTTAGAGATGTCTATCCCCGGCCGCTGGCTAATGCGTATTCGTGAACAGCTGGGAGAAATCCTTCATCCGGAAATATCTGGCTCAACCATGAAATGGGTTGCAGATCTACTTAAGGGTGACAGCAACGCCATCGGATTCCCTCCGCGTATGTACCGTCCCTGGCTTTTTATGTTGCAAAACTGATGCCATCCACATCCATCGCTTTTTTTCGATGGACATACTGATAATCTCTGGAAACAGAACACATCAACGTTGTTGATGTCGCGCGCGTACATGTCATTGGTCTACTTCATCCCGAAGTCAAATCCGAACGTTTGTTTGCGTGTGCATCAGCTTTTACTTGGACTGAGATGATCGGCATTCTGCACAAACTCCGTCCTGATAATACCGAGATTCCTAATCCCCCAGAAAACGAGGCCAAAGACTTCAGCGACGTCGCTCCTGCGAGGCAAACGGAGAGCTTGCTAAAGTCATTTTTCGGTCAGCCTGGCTGGGTTGGACTAGAGGAATCGGTCCGAGATGGAATTGATAGTATTGGGTACTAAGTGCTACATAGAAGCAGCAACAATTCGAGAGGGACATGCTCTCGCTATGAGTGACTCTTCTACAAGGAGCCTTATGTTTTTTTTTTACATAGCTATGTCATTTAAAGTGAGGCTATATGCATTTTTCAATGTAGTCATCAAACTTTCAAATGCTGAAAAGTCCGAGCTTCAGAGCTTGGCCGAACTGGGCCTTTCGTTCAACTTTTGCACTACACATAGTAATAATAGTCCTCCGTACGAGGTACTTACTGATGCATATATTTTTGACAATATTGTCAAATTATACGTCTATAACCAAGCCGCAATGAGCCCTTGATCTGAGGCCTTAGGGGCCGAAAAGGAGGTTGATCGCCGACAATTACGGATGTACTAGTATCGTTTATTGCATGCCAATAAACAGTCCTAGCACCAACGGACACGCAGGTATGCACGTGTCTGACACTAGTCTCTCACCTAATTCTTAGCTCGTTGGTGTCTTAGCCAGTGTCACTTGTTGTCATTTCGTCCATTATTGCCGAATAAGATCAAGGTTGGTTTGTTTGAGCTGTGTTTTCTTAGCGGCAGCCGGAGTTTAGGATTTCTCCGTTAAACACCCGTCCCGACCTCCCCGCCCATTAGGTATAATTAGTTACATCGTACGTTGTAATAATAATACGCAGCGCAGCACCAGACTCCGACTAGAGAGATCAACGTACGTCGGGTCGGGGGCGGAAGATCCATCGACGATCTCTATAAAACCGGGTTGCTGGCGTGTCTTTTAAATAATTCCCTTGGATGCAGCGACTGGGTGCCTGAATGACTATTAAATGCATGTTGATTGCTGTTGAAGTATAATTCAATAGTGCCATGTTAGTTAACTATCTCTACTACGTACAGTACTTTTGTATGGAGTACGAAGTACGTATACTTGTAAGTTACACGGTATTAAATACACATAGCTTAAAAGTTATGGAATAATTCTTAGTCATCAATCAACCACAATACACAACGGAACCAAATAAAACTTTTTTTTTACTTTTTTCGCCTCTTCTCGGAAGCCGAAAGACGCGGCCACGGATATATCCTGGGACAGTTAACAAGAAAAACTCTTCATAGGTTAATATGAAGGGTGTGTGTATATGCAGGCTGAGCGCTTTCAATCCGGAAGGGGGCTGGTATGGTAATCGGCGTTACACTGCATTATTTTTTATCGAGGGGCCGCGTTTACGTACATGCAGTTGATACTAGGTAATTACTACTAATTATATGAGTATTTTACCATAGCCTACCCCGTAGTATGGAGAACTCTATACATAATAATAATAATCGAAGGTTAATTGATAGGTTGCCAAGTACATAAATTCTAAGCGCAATTTTCCTGTAAATGGCTTTCACATACATCAATCAATTGACATGCCCCGTATGGCGACTCAAAAACAAACAATACATTTTTCTTTGTATTTGACTATTTAGTATCTGCTAACTTACTCGTTGTTGACAGCACTGTCACAAAAAAGCACATCTATCTGTAGAATCCAAGGAAATCCAACTGAAGTCCATCATTTCTTTATTCTTCATAAATTACCCGCGTGAAATATACACGCAACATAAGGCGCCGCAGCATCCGAGCGAGGCGCTTCCCGTCAGCTCCGGGCCCGCCAAGCAGGAGCCGGGACGGGCTGTACTTGTACGGTACGGCTGGCCGCTCGCTGCTGCCCCCCCCCGAAATAATCCAACTGGCATCTTCCAGCCTCCCATTCTCTCTCTTCTCTGCCTCTCCCTCTTCTTTCCCGCTCCTCTCTTCCCTCCTCTCTTCCCTCTCTCCGAATCGAAATCAGTCGACCGTATCCCATACGAACTTTCGTCCCTCGTTACTCGGCACTCTCGCCTCTGCGACTCGCCCCCTTCCGTCACCTCCCGTCCGGCATCGCGCGGTTGGAGAGCGAAACACCTTACTAATAGGACTCCCGCAACTCCATTTTTCGGCCAGCAACATTTCTCGTCAAAAACGCGACTGCAGTCATCTCTGACGGCCTTGGATCTCGCTTGCCGCCATATATCCGCGCCCTTTGTGTGGCTGGCCTGCAAAAAAACAGTGGTCATTCAATTGACCTTGCCCCCTCGGACACCACACCCCTGAGGAAACAAGGTTCGGACTGCCTGGCGTGACTGTCAGAGTCGTCCGCCACTGCGATCGGATGAACCACCACCGCGGCTACTGAGACTCCGTTTCGTTCAATTTATATGCCCACCGGGGTGACTGCGAGCCTGTGATGGCTGTAGTTCAGTTTGCCGGCGGCGCGCCCGACAGCGGCAACGGGGACGGCGATGGCAACAACCATCTGCAACTGCCCGGCAGCGAGATCTCGAAGCCCACAAAGCGCCAAAGATGGGCCACCCAGCGCAAGAATAACTCCGGCGGCCTCAAAAAGCGTGTGTCCATCGTCGACCGTTTTCACCGACGCGCCCTGTCCAAGGACGAGAAGCGAAAGTCGGCTGCCAGCTCTGCCGATGGCCACAATACATCTTCCGGGGACGCCGACTCTCAGGAGGAGGAACAACAGCCCCCTCGTCACATCTTCTTCAACGTCCCGGTCCCCGATAGCGAGCGTGACGAGGAGGGAAATCTAAAGAACCATTACCCTCGGAATAAAATCCGCACCGCCAAGTTTACTCCTCTCACCTTCGTCCCAAAGGATCTGTGGTTACAGTTTCACAATATTGCAAACATTTACTTCTTGTTTATCATCATTTTAGGCGTACGTCGTTCTTCAGACCTACCCTTTTTGCTGCGCACTAACTTGAAATTTTAGTTCTTCCCAATTTTCGGAGTGACGAGTCCTGGAATGAACGCCGTGCCCTTGATTGTCATTATCGTGGTGACAGCCGTCAAAGATGGGATCGAAGACTGGCGACGTACCGTCTCCGACGCTAACCTAAACAACTCCCCCGTCTATCGCCTGACCGACTGGTTAAATGTCAATGTCAGTGAAGAAGAAATATCTACCTGGCGCCGTATCAAAAAGGCCAGCACCCGCATGGTGATCTCTGTTTACAGGTCTATGAAGCGCAAAGAAAAGAAGGTTGCCAGTGAAGATGGCGAGCCCGCCGAACGACGATCCTCGTTTGCGACTTATCGCCAGTCTGTGTATTCTACGAGAGGCTCTACTTACGGCTTCCCGGGTAACGATGACGAAAACTCCTTTCAAATGACCCCTGTTGCGTCTCCATTCCAGGACCCAAATACGAATGGATGGCCCGATGACACGACCGCGATAGGCAAAGACGGATCTTTACAACCCGGGAAATCGGTCCGAGAAGCTGTTACCCCCGGTGCCAAGAAGTATGGCAGTCTAGTCGATCGATCCAAGCAAACCCCGGAAACCGCGCGCTTCAAGCGAGAATGTTGGAAAGATGTGCAGGTTGGCGATTTTGTCAGACTATACAACGGCGACCAGATCCCAGCTGATATCGTCATTCTCTCTTCCTCCGACCCCGATGGCGCCTGCTACGTCGAAACAAAGAATCTGGATGGAGAGACGAACTTGAAGGTCCGCGAAGCACTCAACTGTGGACGCCTTGTCAAGCATGCCCGCGATTGTGAAAAGTGCGATTTTATCGTTGAGACCGAACCACCTCATCCCAACCTGTACTCCTACAGCGCTGCGATGCGATGGCAGCAGCGAGACGACCTCAACGGCCCTGCAAAGGACATGGTGGAACCAATCACAATTAACAACTTGCTACTTCGTGGTTGCAGTCTCCAGAATACAGAATGGGTCCTTGGAGTGGTCATCTTCACTGGTCCGGAAACTAAAATCATGTTGAACTCAGGAGAGACACCCACCAAGCGCCCTCGACTTGCCCGCGAAATGAATAGCAATGTCTTCATCAACTTTGCAATCCTGTTTATCATGTGTTTGATCACTGGATTCATCAACGGTTTCGCCTGGAATTTGACAGATGGTTCGTTGTCGTTTTTCGAATACGGATCATATGGCGGAACTCCTGCCGCCGAGGGTGTTGTCGCCTTCTTTGCCGGTCTCATTCTATTCCAGAATTTGGTTCCCATTGCTCTTTATATCTCTCTCGAGATTGTTCGAACTTTCCAGGCGCTTTTCATTTATTTCGATAGGTTCATGGTGTACGAGCGACTTGACATGGCTTGTGTTCCCAAGACGTGGAATATATCCGATGACTTGGGCCAGATTGAGTATATTTTCTCTGATAAAACAGGAACTTTGACCCAGAATGTCATGGAGTTCAAAAAATGTACCATAAACGGCATTTCATATGGCGAGGCTTATACCGAAGCACAACTGGGTATGCAGCGCCGGGAAGGTATTGATGTCGAGGTTGAAGCTGCCAAGGCTCGCCAAAAGATTGCTGATGGCCGTGTGCGCATGTTGGAGCTCTTGCGAAACATGCACGATAATCCTTATCTTAAGGATGAAAATTTGACCTTTATCTCTCCCGATTACGTCACTGATCTTTCAGGTCAATCAGGCCTGGAGCAAAAACAAGCCGCTGAGAATTTCATGGTCGCCCTTGCTGTATGCCATAGTGTCATCACCGAGCACACCCCCGGCGATCCTCCCCAGATAGAATTCAAAGCACAGTCGCCAGACGAAGCCGCTTTAGTTGCAACAGCTCGTGATTGCGGCTTTACAGTCTTGGGTAGGGAGGGTGACGACTTGGTTCTGAATATCATGGGCGAGGAACGCAAATACACCGTCCTCAATACCTTGGAATTCAATTCGACAAGAAAACGAATGAGCGCTATCATTCGCATGCCTGACGGGACTATTCGGCTGTTCTGTAAAGGTGCAGATAGCATCATCTATAACAGACTGGCTCGTGGAAAACAGCAGGCGCTTCGCAAAACAACTGCTGACCACCTTGAAGAATACGCTCGTGAGGGTCTCCGAACCCTGTGTGTAGCTGAACGCGTTTTGGACGAGGAGGAATATCGTGTATGGAACGAGTCCCATGATCTAGCTGCTGCTGCGATCTCCAATCGCGAAGAGAAAATGGAGGAAGTCGCCAGCGCCATCGAACAAGAACTCATGCTCATTGGCGGTACCGCTATTGAGGATAGGTTGCAAGATGGTGTGCCAGACACCATTTCGTTGTTGGCAGATGCCGGTATCAAGCTATGGGTCTTGACGGGTGACAAAGTCGAGACTGCTATCAACATTGGATTCTCTTGCAACCTGTTGAATAACGATATGGAACTCATCGTTTTCAACGTCCCCGCCGAGAAGCCTGAGGTTGCTGCATCAGAACTGCAAAAGTATCTCGACAAGTTTGGAATCACTGGGTCTGATGACGAATTGATTGCAGCCCGTAAAGACCACCGACCCCCCCCTGCCACGCATGCAGTAGTCATTGACGGAGACACACTGAAAATGATGCTTGATGATGAACTGAAACAGAAGTTCCTGCTTCTGTGTAAGCAATGCAAGGCTGTTCTGTGCTGTCGAGTCAGTCCTGCGCAGAAAGCTGCTGTTGTCCGAATGGTAAAGAATGGCTTGAATATTATGGCTTTATCCATTGGTGACGGCGCCAACGACGTTGCCATGATTCAAGAAGCAGATGTCGGTGTTGGTATCGCAGGTGAAGAAGGCAGACAGGCTGTCATGTCTGCAGATTATGCTATCGGCCAATTTCGCTTCCTGCAACGTTTGATTCTTGTGCACGGGCGTTGGGGCTACCGACGCCTTGGTGAGACGACTGCCAATTTCTTTTACAAGGTAAATAATAACTTAACCATAACACTAATGATCTGTCACTAATTGGGTGGGTTAGAATCTTGTCTGGACGTTTGCTCTTTTCTGGTATTCGATTTACAACAATTTTGATGGGTCCTACCTGTTTGATTATACCTACATTGTGTTGGTCAACTTGGCATTTACTTCACTGCCTGTCATTTTCATGGGAATTTTCGACCAAGATGTTAGCGACAAAGTGTCACTGGCAATTCCACAGCTTTATATGCGCGGTATTGAACGCAAGGAATGGTCAACGATGAAGTTCTGGTAAGCCGAGGAAATGAAAGAGCCCCTTTGCTCTGTATCTAACCTGCCATATGTAGGCTCTACATGTTCGACGGTCTTTATCAGTCTCTGATGTGCTATTTCATGCCATATTTACTCTTCGCTCCGGCAACGTTCCAACGTCCAGATGGATTAAATCTCGATGACCGACAGCAATTTGGAATTCTTGTTGCTGCTGCCGCTGTGATTTCAAGCAACACCTATATTCTAATGAACACATACAGATGGGATTGGTTGACTGTTCTTATCAACGCAATTAGCAGTCTTCTCCTTTTCTTCTGGACCGGCGTCTACACATCATCAACCGCATCGGCACAGTTCTATAAGCACGGAGCTGAAGTCTACGGAACCCTGTCCTTCTGGGCTGTGCTGTTGGTCACGGTGATCATCTGTCTTCTACCGCGGTTCGCCATCAAATCTGTTCAAAAGGTCTTCTTTCCCACCAATGTGGACATCATCCGGGAGCAAATTACCCAAGGGAAATTCAAATATCTCGACAAATACGAAGCATACGTCCCGCCACCAGCCGGTGGGGGACAAAATTCCGCTGGCAGTGATTCGTCTGCGGTATCTTCAGTGGTAAAACCCATTGAGCCCCAGGTGAGGAGTAATCCCACTTTTGAAGAGGACGAGCGACCCTTTTACCCTCCCTCTATTGCACCCACGGCCACCACTCACAATCTGCATAGTCAGAACGGTAGTTATGGCACCAATTCCACGGCCGAAAGCTTTGACTACGGAAGCCCACAGCGGCCTCATTGGGATCGAGAGCCGCAGCCCGGCTTGACAGTGAACCGAAAACGGTTTTCGGCAAACAGCGGTGACTTTCAGAACGGTCATCTCTTGACGCGAATTGAGTCGGCCGACCACACACCACACAGTCCTCACAGCCCGTTGAGAATACCGACCGATGTCCACGCTGTATAGAAGATAATTTCCTTTCCCGTTAGTATTCACTGTACTTTTTTGATGATACTCTCTCTCTCTCTCCTTGCTCGATTTTTTTTTGTGTCTATATTTTTGCTTCGAGATTTAGGGTGAGACCATCTTTTTTTTCTCTTTTCTTGTCTGCGGTTTCATCTTTGCAAATCTCATATAGATGGCGTCTGGTATGTGCGATAGCTTCAACGGTTAACGGCGCAAGTGGGTATTTTATCTCGTCTCAACTGATGATGAATGTGTTCTTTGGCTACTCAAGTCATATAGTTTCCTTGTTCACTACATTTTGACATGGGACTTTTTATTCCTTTTCTTTTATGTCCGAATTGATATCGTTTTCCTATTTTGTCTTCAATGTCACCATATTACCATATTTTAGCTCGATGTTATTCATCTTTACGATTGCCTTGGTACTGCATGATTGTGAGATCCCTTTGAGTTCTTGAATTCAAATTACCACTTGTTGATGTTATGACTTCGTTTAAATTATCTTTTGATATTAATTGTTTACCATCATTTCCTCTTGTTTCTACCAGCGTTTTATTGTCCACGTCCAGAAAGCAGCGAGTAAAGATCGAGTTCTTTTTTTGATCATATGCATTCCTATACCGAGTCTCTCAATAATGTACAGCAGTAAGTTTTTTATTCATAGAAGTATTCAAGTAAGATAAAGGTAACTAGGAATCGTAACGCTGGTTTATCGGGGTCTGATGCTTTTTCTTTTCGCCTCGAGTGATGGATGGTTTGAATAGATATCAAAATATAGGTATCCGACCAAGAACGAAAGTCACATGGCGTAATATTCAACTTCTCTACATCCCAAAACCAGCCTTGGTCGTTTCCCTTAGTGACCTACTAGGGCTTGTTGGGCCGGCGCATATCGGTTTCCATGTGGGCGGACAGAATCAATGATCCTTCGAATAGCCTCTTTCTCCTCCTCAGTCAATTCAATATCTCTCGATGCCCAGTTCTCCTCCAAACGTTGTGGTTTACTCGTGCCCGGGATGGCAATCATACCCTGAGCTGCAACCCAAGAAAGTGCAATCTGGGAGATGGTACAGCCTTTCTTGATGGCCAGCTTTTTGATCTCTTCAACGATTGCTTTGTTCTTGTAAAAGTTTTCTCCCTGGAACTTTGGAACTGTTTACGAATCAGAGAATTGTCAGTTCTTATTACAGTATGATCAAAACTCAAGGAAAACCAAAAAAAAAAAAAAAAAAAAAAAAAAAAAAGGGGCGACACACTATTGCTACGTAAAAAAAAAGGCGCGAAATAGTCGGGAGATTAAATATTTAAGTTGTCGAAAAGCAAACC